>JAJPUD010019997.1:0-25531 GCA_023553655.1 Myrmecobius fasciatus
AGTTAAGGGAAAATCCAGAGGGGTGAACTTTACTACCCATGTATCACTATTCTCTTGTGGCACCTCCCAGCTAAAGTGAACAAAGTATTCTCCAGGGAGATAGTCATGACTGGCAATCCAGATATAGGGGTGGGGCACAGCCCTGGCTTGACTGGGCCCTCAGAAATGCAAGTATATGGGTGGCTCCTCCTCCACGCACTACAAAATAGCATGCAAAGTCGGAAACTGTTCAACTTAAAGGGGCTTCTTAGCACATGTCATTTCAGGTGGATGGGTAACCACTGTTGATAAAAATCCTTTTGGAAATGGGAACATATGGTATGACTTTATTATAGCTAAAGGTACCTAATGCAACCATTACTCAGGCCTCCTTTAAACTCTCTTAAGGAGACGCTGGAAGGGGAACTAAATGAGTTTCAAAGGAAAGACACTGTGTGAATGATAGATTTTTGCCCAGCAGAGCGATTGATAATATGCAGAGAAAGAAAGGTCTGGAGGAGCTTGTTGTCGGGAGCTGACTGCATTTGGAAAGTAGCATTGTATTAGCTATGCACAGATTAATATCCTAGCAAACCAAAGCTACTATATTCAACTGATAAGAAGCATGGTGGGATTGAGGGACTCAAAATAAAGAAGGCATTTTCACTGCCAAGTTTAAAAAGAAAATTGTCATGAAGAGCAAGGGCAGAGATAAAATAGTACGGTTATCACTACAAAGAAAAGAGCCCCAAAACAAGGGCGAAAAAAATTAGGATGAAAAAGACAGAAACAATGCGGCAGGCAGCCCTCTGTTATCCTTTTTCGAAGCTTCTTGGATGTACAGAAAAGGCCTATTCCAACGCCAAGTACCTCTAATGGAGGCAGCACTATCAGGACTTTGTAGGCAATTATCCAGGCTGAGTGATTGGTGGCATTGTATTGAAGATGAGCTCTGATACTATGTTCCCTCATTTGTTTCTCTGGATGAGAGAATGAGCCCTTTTTGTTCGTAGAACAAGACCTCTTGGAAATGGAATTGTGAGTCTAGTGTCCTGTTAGCAGTCCTCATTTACACTGGTTTTTCCTAAACTGATGATGGGAGCTTTATTGTTTGTTGGAGCTGATGCTATACCCAGAGTGAGAAAAAGAAGTATTTTGTTCATTTTTCCCATCACACTTATCAAGCAGAGAATTTAATGTAATCTATAAGGGCCACTTTCAGTAAGGAAGGAGCCATTAATTTCACTGGATTCCACTGTCATTCGGATAACATTAATGTGTGACTGATCACACAAAGGCAATGATATGACTCCTGATTTGGAAAGGGAAGTATCAAAAGGGAGGGGCAGTCTTCATCATGCTACCTTGGTAAGCTAGATCTTGATTTCCCTTGTCGGACAAAGAAAATATTCTAATTTCCTAAAAGTCTGTATGTTTGATGAGTCACAGACCCTCTCAAACCCCATCCGAAATGCAGAACAAAGCATTGGTCTGCATCCTGACACACCAGGGAGATCACGTATCCATGTCAAAACAAAAATAACTAATCCTATACTGAACATAGATGGTTTTGCTGCTTAATTTTAGAACTTAGCTTAAAAAAAAGTAAAAAAAAAAAAGTGGGAAATGAGCAGATGGGAGGGAATCTGTTCTAGGTAACATGTTAACTGTGACCTTAAGGCGTCATGTCTCTTAGCCATATGGCAATGAACTTAAGTGGCATAGGTCAACAAACTATGTAGTGACTATTTCTATTAAGAAGGCAAATCAATCCCGCTGCTCCACTGTGAACAATTATCCATGGCTAGGAGCAGAATCCTATCTGATATATGGTCCATATACACCAGTGACAGCTAGGTGGTGCTGCAGAGGAAAGAGCTCTGGGTCTGGATTCAGGAAGACCTGGGTTCAAATCTGGTCTCAGACACTTACTGGCAGTGTGACCCTGGGCAAGTCACTTCACTCTGTGTGCCTCAGTTGCCTCACCTGTCAAATGAGCTGGTGTCTTTGCCAAGAAAAGCCCCAATGGGGCTACAGAGAGTCAGAGGTGACTTAAAGATGACAACAGCAACATACACATCTACAAATAGTGCTTCCCGAGAAATAATATAGGATTGTCGAGGGTGTGGTGGCAGTCACACGGACCCCACCCCTCTTCTAGCCCTGGCCGACCTGGCAAAGTTGTGGGACGCTGCTCTGTTTGACCTACACTGGGGAGCTTCATATGCAGCTTTCTTCAGCAAAGTGAGGCTAGCTTTTTTCATTTGGAAAACGTGTCTTCCTTTTTCTTCAGGTCTACAACTCCTTTTCACAATCCCTGTGAAAATAGAGACAATGTGGATACTGGGAATGAGATAGATGAACTGGAACTCTCCCGTGCTCTGGAGGCTCTGTGCTGTCATGGGGACAGGTAAGTCTGTGCCGCCTGAGTAGGTTGCTATGATTTTTTAACAAGCCCCACTGTGGTGGTCCGTCCTCCAAAGCTAAGCTTAGCTGGATCTCCTTAGATGACAATCATCCAGTCTACAGCCAGGCCTGTGCGTCTACCTTTGTCCATTGAGAGAACCTTTAAAGGCCTGAATTTTCTTTATGTCATAGAAAGGAGGAAGTGGGAAACTGCCAGTGTTTGGCTTTGACTTGAATTTGGACCTATTTTCTGAGGAGGCTGCATGTGTCCTGTGTGACTTTGATCTCTTGGGTTTGTCAAACGGTGCTCTTCAAGGAATGGAAGGTCTCAGGTATTGTCTAAAAAGCCTGACTTTTCCCCTACTCTGGGTGAAATTAGCATCATAATTTACATGTTGATTTACAGAGGGTCATTTAGAATTGTTAAGATAGGAATGGGTGACAACCCATAGATCCAGAGCCTTAGCGTGAAAGAAGGATTCCTGAACATCAAGGCAGACTGGAGACCAGAATATGAAAAAGAAACCAACACCTTGTCGGTGAGGTGCTCTTTATGGTAGGCATGTGGATATCTTCTCTTTATGTGGATCCCCCTAGATGTGGCTCTGCCCCGGGACACCTCCTCACTCAGAGAGGGAGTTCCCTTGTTAGTGGCCCCCTCTGTATCCACCTTTGAAATGACCTGGTGCTGACCTTACACTTAATTTATTCAAGTAACTGGTTCCTTTCCCCCTGGAAGAATGAGAACAAGGACTACTCTGCCTTGGGAACCCTAGGACCTACCGCAAGGCTTGGCAAACCGAGGCAGTGAAATAAATGCCGAGTTGAATTTACAGCTGGACAGCTGGAATGAGATTTGTTCCCATTGTGTACATGAAATCATTTCACCCCTGCCTAGCTATGGCACCATTTTTCCCAGAGAGACTTGGCTGTTAAAAAGAAGAAGTAATGCATTGAGTGAGTTCTAGGAGTATCTCTGTTCCCACAGTTCTCCATGGAAAAGGAGAGTCTAAAATCCCAGGTCCCCCTCCACCCCTGGGCCTTCTCAGGCCTCAGTAAGCATTAAGATAAGCATACTCTACCTTGCATTGTTGCTGCATTGTCAGGCTGAGTCCCATTTTCTATTTCTCTATCTGGCATTGCAGCATCTGAAAGATTTGACATCCGAGATTAATGCAATCCCCTTTGGCTTTCCTGGTGCATGTAAGGCCAAGTTCCCAGAACCCTACAGGGTGGCCTGGTCTTTGAAAGTTTGGGGGGTTTTAGTGGGGGAAAGAGGACCAGGAGCTCTAAAATCTACATAGTTCCTAAAACGAACCAGGATTTTCCATTTTCTATTGACTTCTTTGCCACTTGCTTCAGTCCCTTGAGATTAGTCACATGGCATGGGGCCTGTGAAGAAAAATCCCCTTTAAGACTAGCTGATAGTCTCCCTTGATTGAAAAATGAGGAGAAGATGCTGGAATTCCAGCGAGAGTCTCCTGGGCAGCCAGTTTGCTCCAACAGGCCTTGACACGCCTCCTCTGCTACAACAGGACAGTGTTGGAAGCCCCAGTTGGGACAAGGCAGGCCTCGGCTACCCCACGTTCGATATATGCTCCAGAAGATGCTAAAAGGGCATGGGGTGAGGGCGATGGGAGGTGAGGGGTGGGCAGGAAAGATTCCAAAATATGTCTCAGGCTTGGGAGTTTTTTTTTTTTTTCTTTTAAGGTAAGAAAAGGAGGGATTCGCTTTTGTAGTCCTTTCCAATACAGGGAGCCGCTTGCCTCCTGTAGCAGAGGAGGATGTTTGGTTTATATCGTGAAGAGTTTCATGTGGGAAGAGCCAACAGAAAGGAATCGGGGTGGGAGGGTGCTCTGGCTGGGCTGAGAAAGGCAAGCTTCTCTGGACTAAATAGCACGTACCTTCCAATGGACAGGTTGGCCCACGTGGATTCTGTGGGGATTCTGTAAGGATTCTGGGACTCCAGCCCCCATGGGAATTCTCATGCTAAGAGGTACCACAATACCTCCCAGTGCTATCCAGGGTGAGTAATAGGTGTAAGATGTGCTTGAAATCCCCAGTACTCACAACACTCCAAAACGTCTGCTTCCCTTTTAAAATAGCCCACTTTGAAACTAGAGTCCACTAAAAAGTGAACTGTGAATGCTTCCAGGTGCCAGGCCTCCTCAGAATTCTAAGCTCAGGGCCCAGGTGACAAGGACGCACACAACACTCAGCCCTTACCTGTTTAGAAGCTTGCCTTCCTTTTTCTAGAGCAGATGAAGGCCCAGCCCTGGTGGCTTCCGCTAGGATGCTGCACTGGACATACTTGGGGTTCTCAGTGCCTTTTTAATTGTTTGTTTTTACACTCCCACTATTTCTCACTGAGTGGCCCATGTTATGGCTGCCCTTGGCTGTAGCCGCTCCCCTAGCTCATGAAATGGGCACCCTATTTGAAGTTCACCCATCCCGATCTAGCTGTGTCTCAGCAGTGATGGTCGTGACTGCCCATCGGTCTTTTTTAATGCATTAGTGAAAAGAATGAGTGACTCTGGGCTGCCCTCATTACCCACTTGGGGGCTGTTAGCACATGACAAGAACATGGAGCCTGCTTTTCGTGTTTCCCACATGGGCAGGTTGTAGGGGTGTGTATACACATAGCACAAATGTGTGCATCTCTATTTGGGTCCGGCCTGGTGGCTTCACTCGTATATTCAGAACTCTTGGAGTAGAGACTCCTTCCAGGGACAGAAGAGATCTCTCATTTAGAGCCTTTGAGAAGAGTCCTGAGAGGTTGATGACATGTATCAGAGGTAGCACGTGAACCTGGGTCCTTCTGATTCCAAAGCTCTCCTCACTAGACCACACCACCTCTACTCTGTGTGTACCCACACACGTGCATGCATATCATTCTATTGCTATGTACGTGAAGAATATGAAAAGCCCTTGAAATGAAGAGGTGCTGGGCGGCTCTTCTGGCTTGAAGACTGAAAAAGGATGCAAGGTTAAGATCGGGCCACGGGAACCCATTTGTACTGGATTAGGTCACACACCACCCCACTAGTGATCCATCAGCAGCCAGACATCATCTGGCCCGGAATGTGAGCGTCAGGGCCCAGAACGGGATTTAGCAGTATGAAGGAGGCCCTCCATAAATGCTTGTGTATCCACTGTTCATAAGGCTACAGCTGGAAGGGACCTTACCGGGCAACTAATCTTAATGCCTCCTTTTACACGAGCAAACCGAGGCCCAGAGATTAAGGGACTTGCCCATGGTCACAGAGACAGCTAAGTGGCAGAAGTAGAATTTGAACTCGCATCCTAGGGATGTCATGGGCAGTAGCAAAATTCAATGCTATTCGCCTTATGCTGTGTAGCCTTCCTAACGTGGACGTTCCCTGTCATTTCTAAGTTCTTGATCTCTTTCTAGAATGTAGCTTGCTTCTGACCGGCTCCTTTCTTGACCCCAAAACACATGGCCTTCAGTCAGTGAGCGTTATCCTTGAAAAGCCAGGCTCTGATTGGGGTAGCTGAGAGTGAGACTGCAGAGCCTGCTCAGATACTACATACTATCCGGGAGCAGCCTGCACCCACTGTCACCTGTGGAGGCTTGCTTCAGGGCTTGCTCCACTTGCTCCCGCCGCTTGGACTCAAATTCCAGAGCCTCCTGCAGTTTTCTCTTGGCCTTCTTCTCCTTCTTCAGGCGCTTCTGAATCGTAGCTGGAATACACAAAGGGACAGGGTTGTCAAGGCTGGGCTTTGTCTAAGGGCCGGAAGCTATTCGGAGAGCCTGAAATCTCGGCCTGCACCACTTAGCTTTCAGCACTTCTGCACTGTTGTTGGAACGCTCTGAGATTTAATGGACACCTCTGCTGACATTTCAACACCGGCAACAACCGGCAACAACTGGCAAAACGACCTTGTGAACGGGTGAGAGGAGAGCTGAGTGGTAGTTGCTTTTTCTCTTCCATGAATATGAAAAAGAAAGTCATTTCTGTAATATGAGGAGGGGACCAGTGACATCTTCTATTTTTAAATTGAGAGAGAACATGTCTTTTTTGGACAGGCAGCCCTGTTTTATATGCAAGCAGTCACTGGGGCACTGCAAATATTTCTAAGAGCAGAATTGTCAGGGAGACAGTGGCAAGTGCTGCGATCAAACTCAAACAGAAGCCGATCTCCCGCAGGCCTCATGCTGCCTTAAAAAGACCATGTGAGAACATCACCTATGTTCTGTTATAATTTTGGTTATCCAGCTCTACCTTTGTCCCATTACATCTTAATTGGATTTCCCTGGTGCTCAAGAGTTTTGCGGCTACCCAGCTGTGAGCTTGACACCTCTGGTGTGGAGGCTTCTGAAGAGGCACTGCGGTGGAGAGAGTGCCAGGCCTGTAGTCAGGAAGACCCATCTCTCTGAGTTCAAATCTAGCCTCAGACCCTTCCTAGCTGTGTGACCCTGGGCAAATCACTTCACCCAATTTTCCTGGCTTTGCTCATCTGTAAAACAGTCAGAGAAGGGAATGGTTAACCCCTCCAGGATCTCCACTAAGAAAACCCCAAGCAAGGTCATGAAGGGTCAGAGAAGACTGAAAAATGACTAAGTAATAATAGCAGCATGAAAACAAAAAGGGAGTTTCTCATTTTTCCAGGCACGGAAGAAAACGTAGGCCTCGGCTTTCAATGTTTTGCCCCTCAGTCTTCACGGTTTGACTGATGTGAAACAAAGCCCAATGATCGTGGGAAATAATTGGGCTAAAATTTTAAATCAGTCTTTGTGTCAAGATTTTAGACAGGGTGGCTTTCACCTTTCTGCTCCCTCTATTACCATAGATCTACAACAAACTTGGTTGTGATCTGAATAAAGTGACCCTGTAGTATGACGGAGGGTCCAGAAGACTGCAGCTTAAGATACACCGCTGAATGATCCCAGACATATCAAACATGTGGCCCCAAGCACATTAAGCTGTAGTGGGAATCCTTCAACTATTTTGATGAAATCACATCAAGGCATGAATAACATTCTCTTTGGAAGTGGAGTCAGTGTATGGCCTGCAGGGATCCTAATGGACAATTTAATGACTCCCAATAGCTACTTGGGTTCCATGACACAGCCCAGAGTCCAAGGGCTGGTGACTCTAGATGGGACAGGAACTGGTCAGGTCTTCCTCTCTCCATGTCTGCCACCCCATCCATTCCACCGTGCTGTTAGCTTTCAAACCTTCCATCTCAATACACACTAGGCATTCAAGGTGGCCGAAAAGACACTCGCCTGGCTTTGTATGCAAGGTGAGGCCTGGGATGTATTCACCTCATTTGGGGCAAGTCCTGGTGGTCTCTTTGGGGCTTTGTGCATTCAAAAGATGAGGATGGGGAATAGAGGGGGATCTTGAAGGTCCCTCCCAGTGTTAACCTTCTCTAATTCTATTCCCATCAAGAGCACAGTGAAGCCAATTGAAATTTTAATTTTAATCTAGATTCACCAGTGTTGATTCATGGGAGTAACTTTCACTGATTCAAAGAGAGCTAATTTTATAACAATGCATTTTGCCAGTTTGGGAGAAGGGGGAGGGAATCCTATCCATGCAAATTGGCAAGTGGTCTTTAACTGAGCAAATTGCCCTCAGGCACTGCCTGATTCTGGCCGTGCCCATGGGCACGTGGCCACTATGTGTCAAAGGTGGGATTTGTCAAAGCCTGGGACTCCAAGGCTAGCCTCCTCTGCAATTCACCTTGCTGCCATTCCAATTCCCTTATCACAGACATGTTTTGAGTCAGTCAGTACACATAAGAATTCAGAAGCCTATGGCAGTGAAGAACAAATTTCCTGGCAAAAAACCCCCAAATCATCAGACCAGAGGGTTTCTTTTATCTTCAGTTGGAGAAAAGACATTGCTATTATTAAAATTAGTTGATGGAATTGGTCTTTAGACATGACTTCATAAAGCTCAAAATAACATTCCAGGAAGCCATGCAACATTCTCAATTTAAGCAGTTACTTATATGTGTCTTTTCTGGTGTGTTCTAATCTAATTCAATTCAGTTTCCTGGAAAAGACAACTTTGGGTTCAAGTAAAAGTCCTGATTTAAATAGTCTTCACAGTTATGATTCAGCCGAGTCAGTTTTGTGATTGAAAATATCTTCTCTCCGATACCATAGTGTCCAGGGAGGCCATATAAATGTTGGGTCAGCTGACAGGAAGTCTTGGGTTCAGACGACCTTTGACATTCACTAGCTAATGTGCCAAGTCTCTTCAGCTCCTTGGCCTTTGGTTTCCTCCTCTGTAAAATGGGGAATGTTCCCAGTAGGATCTACCTGAAGCCTTCAGTGAGAAAATGGACGTGCACTGTACCCTTTAAAGCATCAGTAGAAATCTCCTTTAAGATAGATGGCACAATGGAGAGAATACCCAGCCTGGAATCAGGAAAACCCAAGTTCAAATCCAAACTCAGGCGCTTTGTGATCTTTGGCTTATCACTTCATCTCAGTTTCCTCCTTTGTAAAATGGCATCTCTTTTGCAGGGTTGTAAGGACCGAATGAGATGATAATTACAAAGCTTAGCCTAGTGCCTGGCACAGAGTAAGCACTGTATAAATGTTAGCTATTATTTTTAGTAAAACATTTATTTTTTTAAACCAACAAACTGTGTGAATAATATAGAGCTTCCCTATTACATTAAATTCATTGAATTTCAACTGAGCCCTCACAGCAGCAAGGCAATCCTTTTATTCCTCCCCAAATGCTATTCTACAACTTCTCTTCTCAAGGTTCCCCTGTCTCTCCCATCAGCTGAAGCCCTTACCTTCTATATTAGTGAGGAAATAAGAGATTTCCCCCTTCCCAACTTCTCTTCATCTTATAACCTTTGACAGCCCCCCCCCCACACACACACACTCACCTTCTTTATTGACTTCTATTCCCTGAAGAAGTGGCCCCACCTTACCCAGTCCAATCTTTCTGCATGGGGCTCCATTCCAGCCTTTCCTGCCCAGGTTTTCAATTTCTACCAATCTGGGTTCATTTCCTACCAGCTTCAAATATGCCCAGATATCACCCATCCTCACCAAAGCTTCTCATCCAAACTCAGAGAAAAATCTGTTGCTTTCCTCTCTCACTTTACTCGTCAACCCTTTGACATCAGGCTTCTGGCTTCTTCACTTCTCAAGAGAAGCAGTTCTCTCAAAAGCTCCCAGTAATCTCTGAAGATCAGTGCTCAGACTTCTCCCTCCCTTTGTTGCATCAGGCACTGAACGGGGGGGGGGCACTGTTATTACTGCCACATACCTAAGCAGTCGACACCACCTGCCCTTTCTACTCTTCTATTTCCACAACCCCTCAGCACCTCTCTCCTGGACTACTGCAACAGCCTCCCAGATGGTCTCCTTGCCTCAAGTCTTTTCTCAAGTCTCCTTCCCACAGCTACCAAATTTATTTTTCTGAAGTGAAGGGCTTTGCCCTGCTCCTAAGTGAATGAGCCCCAGTGGCTGCCTGGTTGCTCCTAGGATAAAACACTGAGTCCTCCATTTGATTTTGAAAGCCCTTCACACCCTGGCCCCAACCTATCTTTCTGACCTCACTCTAACTCCTTGTAGTTAGCCTAGTTGTATCTGTCCTACATATACCCTAGTATACATGGACTTGTAGTCCCCTCTCTTCAAGTATCAACTTTTCCAGAGTAGGGATTGCTTCATTCTTAGCATGCTCCCCAGTGCCCAGTAGGCACTTAGTCAAAATTTGGGACAGTGGGTTATCCTAGGCTCTTCTTCACCTATTTATATGTGAATCACATCCCATCAATCAATTAGTATTTAGTTACATTTCCTTATATAATCCATGTTTCCATCCAAGTCAGAAAAAAACTTTCATTATCTAGGAGCCTAGAAAGTTCCACATTTCAGCATAACTGGATTGAAAGCCATGAGTCCTGGCCTCCAATTTCAGCTGCTCCATTTACTACCTGTGGGACCTTGGCTACGTCCAGGAGTCTATGGTTTCTTTCTATTTCTGGACCAGACCACCCAACCACAAAAGAGCTTATTAAGACACCTTGGGTCCCATTCTACAGGACTCAGTGACCTCTTGGGTCCCTTCCAGCTCTATTGTCTGATCCTCCATCTCTCCAAATAATAGCCACCTACTGGAGACCTTCTGGTGGGACAGACATGCCAGATTCTAAAGAGAAAAATGAGTTTGGACAATTTTTTAAAATAAGGGACTGCCTTCTCCCCCCCCCAAAAAAAACCAACCAAACAAAAAAAAAACCAAAAAAGAATGGGTGCCTCAGAGCTCCCTTGGCTAGTGCTTACAGCCTGGGTGAGGCAAGAGGCATATTTACTTACCCACAGCCACAAAAGGCAAGGAGGTAGCTTTGGCTTGTGAGGGTGCTCTCCACTGAGCAAATGCTAATTCCTGTGACTGTGTCAATCTCAATACTCTCCTCTGCATGCCAAATGAGGGAAATCCACTAATTGTCTCAAAGTATAAGAAAAATGATTTAGCCTTTGCTTTCTCCAGTCTTTAATGAATTAGCCAAGATAAGAAGGTTTAGTTCTCCTTGAATTCAATGACTAAATTTCCATTTTGAGAAGGAATAATGATTCCAACCTCCAGGGAGAAAGTCTTCCCCAGAGCAGCCTTGCACAGGCAAAGGGAAGTCAATAAGCAAGATGTCACTTGCTTGCAGCCAATTTGGACAAGCCCCCTGACAATGGACATGCCATTGCTGGTAGCTAGGGGACATCACTGTCACAGGGTATGGCTCATCTGGAGGCCAGCTGGCCTCTCCAGCCTGCCATTGGGACATCTGGGGTGGGGCTGAAGGGGGAGGGAGGGACAACAGACAGACAGAAGGAAAGGGAGGGAGGGAGGGAGGGAGGGAGGGACTTCTCATTGGAGAAGCCAGAAGCCAGTGACTAATGCATGGTGTGCACATCATCTGAGGTCCGGTTCCAAGCAAGTCCTGTCATCCATTACCTGCCATTTACATAACACGTTAAGGGTGACAAAGTGCTTTGCAGAGGTTCTCTCCTTTAGTCTCACAATAGGGCGAGATGAGTGGTTCTGGATATTATTAGCCCCATTTTCCAGAGGAGAAAATTGAGGCTGAGAGAGTTTAAGTGCCACACAGCTCAGATGTCTTATAGGCAAGATCTGCATTGATTACCTGACCATCTATAGTTATTTTGTTCTTCCTTCCTTTGGCGGGAAGGGGGATGGGAACAGGGAGTTCAGACCCATCACTTCTTCCATGAAACGACTCCCTTCAGAGAGGCAGGCTCTTGCAGAGCAGCTCTGTGTACCAAGGTTAAGGGACTGGCTCACGAGTCTTTAGAAAGTCCCTGTCCAAGGGAACACCTGAACTCCAGTTTTCCTGACTCCAAGGCTCTTCTAAGCTACTAGACCAAGAATGGAAGGAAAAGCCAGCTGAGCCTCCAGATTGCCCCTTTTGCAGCTGAGGCTCAGTGTGGACAGCTCCCTTGGCCTTCCTTGCCCTTGGCCTCAGTTTCTCTTCCTCCGTGCCTCTTCTGCCTGCTGCCTCAATGGTGGCCCTCAAGCTGCCAGCTCACCTCTGCTTTGCAGCTCCACAGCAAGCTGTCTTTCCAGGGTCTCTCTCAGTTCTCTCTCTCTGAAGAGCTCCATTCTCAGTTCTTTCTTCTCCTGTTGCATCTGCTTCTCCTGGATTCGAGCATTGTCTAGAGCCACTTTCAGGAGGCCCTAAGGAAAAACAAACAAACAAAAGCCAATTCTTCAAGTTCAGTCTCTTTGTCTTGACCACTTGATGCCCCAGAAGTGATTGAATAGCCATAATAAATAGCCATCTGAAGAGAAGCATTATTTGGATTGGAAGACGCACCTTCATTTACATTTGGCTATTAACTTCTGAAGCCCATTCTTTGTTTTAGCAATTTCTCCCATGCCTCCAAAGCTACACCGGGGACATACAAAAGGCCCCTTTCCCTCCTCCTCAATGATCAGAACTAGCAATGGAAAGACCCCATCTGCTTGCCTGGCAGTGAATGACCCGGCTGGGGCTGGGAGGAATCAAGTGCTTTTTTTTTTTTTTTTTTTTAAAGTCATAATAACAATGAAAACCAGAAGCATATTTTAGTATATTGAAAGGGGCATCATTAAACTGGACTAAAGTGTTTAGAAGTCCAATATATTAAAGAAGTGATCCTCAAAAAAGATTTTCCATCTCCCAGATTTCCCATCTTGGCAGCGTACACAACCAAACCAAACTCCAGTCAAATCTAATGAATAGTTGTTGCCTCCATCACAGAATCCCACCTTCCACTAACAATCAGCAATCCACATGAGTCTCCATTGCCACATCAGGCAATTTAGCTCTGGTTGTTTGGGGGAAATGTATTTAGGAGCAGATTCTGTTTGGGTGTTTCTTGGAAAGTATGCCGAAGCAGGATGCACTAAGATTAAGATGGAAAAAAATGGACTCAAGGTGGCAGAATAAAAAAAAAAAAAAAGGCTGCTTTCCATCTCATCATCATAAAGGCTGGAGCAATTCAGGTCCTCAACCATGGTGGTGATGGAAATGAAGCAATTATCGTTTTATACAGGTTATGACCAAAAGCAATTTATTTGCAAAATCTAGGAGTGGGAGGAATTCACACAAAATATTCTCCTATAAAAATTGTGTGCCTCTTGCTTAAAGATGACAAAAATAACTAAAAATAATAAGTTTGTACAATTCATTTTGGATAACTTTCAAAATATTGAATTTGATTATTTAATTTATCTAAAATGTCACAAAAGAGTGACAACTAATATTTGCTAATCATTATGCTACACTGATTTTTGTCAAGCAAAATGCTTACCTGAATGTTGGTCAGAAGCGTTTCCACAGAAGAAAGGCTATCAGCAAAAATGAATGGGGAGGAGAAGCCAGCAGGCATGGCTTGTCCAGCCAGTTGGGCCTTCTCTAGGCCTGGTTTCATCATCGGCATGGCAACCTGCACCTCTTCTGTAAAATCAAATAATATCACACTCAGAGACAAGGGAAAGCAAACACCAAAGCAGGCATTTGCTAGCAGCTGCCAAAAAGACACTAGTGTTCAAATAGTCTAAACGCTGCAGAATTTGGCTAATCTATCGCCTTTCCCTTAGTTTTCCCCAAATGAATTGAATTGATGAGAAACTAAGATGACTGGAGTGTCTCTGAAGAGGGACAAGAGAATGTGGAAGGAGGGAATTTATGCAGCTTGAGCGCTTCGATTGCCCCCAAATAGAAAGAATGTCAACTGCTTTCAATTCAAAGAAATATATCAGGAATTAAAAATATTGAAGCTCCAACGAGGGAGTAAAATGTCTAACCCCCCTTCACCTTAATTTCTCTTTTCTCCCCATGGCTATCCAAAGGCATTCTCACTAAATGACCTCTGAGGGGGTCTTAGTTCAAGGGAAAAGTCAGAGGAAAAAGCATTTGGGTCAGTAATAAGAGGGTGGGGAGGGATAGTTGTGCAAAACCGAAACAAGCTGTTCGTTCCCAAGGCCCTTCCTGACAATCTCTTCCTCAGGCAGCATGTGGCCAGTGGACACTCATTCAAGCCAAGTTAGCGATGCAGTACATATGCAATGCGGTAAAAGACAACGTGCCAAGCAGCCACGTTGGCATCTTTCTTCAAAGCTATATAGAAACCTTTTCAAGAAAGCTACTGGCTAAACAACCTAACAGAGATGGCACAGAAACACCCATTGGATTCAGCTGTTGGAGGATCATTCCTTCAGTCATTCCACAAACATTCTGATTAAACAACTACTGAGTGTCAGGCATTGTGCTGCCTCAAAAAGAAACAGCTCCTGCCCATGAAAAGTTTATACTCTGTTGCAAGAAGTAACCTGTCTACACATATGGGAGATGAGTACTAGTTGGCAGCCTATGATCGGGATTGGGCTTGGACAGGAAGGGGTGGTTCTAGTGAGCTGCCAAGGAAGCTAGGAATCTAAGGGCTGAGGGGGAGGAAAACAATTCCATTGCGAACATGGGGACAGCCTGTGCAAAGGCACAGGGCATGGAATGTTGAAGAACCAAAAATCACCCAATTTCAGCATAAGGTGGTGTGAAGAGCTTTAGCTGTCCAACAGGAAGCTTTGGATTTTATCTTAGAGGTAATAGGGAACCACTGGAGATTCCCAATTAGGGGGATAATACAGTGAGGTCATCTAGTCCAACCAACCACACAGTCCTCAGAAATAGGAAGCACCTGGTCCCCAGTTCACAAAGGCAGTAAGTAGCAGAATCTGAATTGAAATCCAAGTCCCAAGACTCCCAACTCCCAACTGCACAGCCTGTTGTCTCCCTTTAATTAAGCAGTATGGCTGTAGTACTCCTGTGAGTGACCATCATATCAAGGCTGAAACAATACCAGCTAAAATGAACAAATGGAAAGGAAAATGGGCTTTGTGAATGGGGTTTGGATTTTAAAATCTAACAACAATTAGATACCCGGCCTGGGACGGGGAAGAACAAGCAAGTGCCAGTAAGATGATTTGCCTGGTGCTTTACAAATCTAATAAAAGGGGCTTTAAACTGAAAACAAAGGGAGAGAGAAAACTGCTAACATATCACCAAGCTAGATCCCATAGTGAGTAGCTACAACTGCTGAAGAATAGCAGCAGACACACCTAGAAGAGTGTGCTATGGGGGGAGGGGGGAGAGGAGGATTCGAGTTGTAATCCGGTCTTTAAAGCTTATAACTAGATCTTAGGTGACTGGAATTCTATTAGAAAACTAAAGATAAATTTTTTAAAAATATTTTCAGTTACAATGGAAAGATGTAATAGGCCTATTGCTTGGGAATGGATGGGGGGGGGGGCAGGCCTAATGCCAATAACTAGTGACAAACCAATGCTACTTGGGCCCAATTTTGCTTTTGTGAAAAAAGAGGGGAAATGTGAACGAGACAATATGGTTTCAATGTCAACTCAGAAGGAGGTCTTTAGAAGAGGGCCTTATGGTTCTATGCTTCATATTGTGCTCTTTAAATATGCTCACCAACGGCATGGGTAAAGCCATTTTGGACAACAGAGTTGTCCAATTTGGAGAGGAAACAAATCTGGGAGGGTAACTAACATGGTGGACAGCAGAATTGCCACAGAAAACAAAACAATCTCAGCAGACTGCAATGTGATCAGATCCTAAAAAGATCACATAGAATAGGTTCCAAAAGCCTCTGCTTGGGTTCAAAAAAATCAGCTTTGCAAGTAAATGATGGGGGGAGATATGGCCAGGTTGGACTACGTAGCCCCCTCTGATTCTGTGCCTCTATGAACCCAGGCTGAATCGGTGGTGGTTTGATAGGGTCTCAGATAGAACAGGTTTCATACTGCTGCTTGGGCTTGAACCTAAAGTAAATGAATTTCCATGAGATTTGGAAAGGAGACTTTTTCATCACATTATTCCTGGCATCGTTAGGTACTCCAACAGTGATCTGTTGTTTGGTTGAACCTCATTTTTCAGATTCAAGCGGCCTATGTATGTAGTGAAGCGAGTCTTGAACTCCATTGATTTCCCAGTCATCATGTTACTCCGTGGGAGTCCTTGGATGGGAAACACTGGTGAATCATTGCAGGAAGCATTTTCTCCCAATAAATGGCCCTTAATATCTCAATGTTCCCAGAACCTATAGGATAGAAACTACTAATTGGCAATTTCATATGGGATTGGGGAATATGTACTCTCTAATCCTCAGCTATGCGGAAAACTCAAGCATCCATGTGACAGCGCCTGAGAATTCAATGTAATGCGGCAGACCTAAGTTAGAGGATAAGAAGCGCCTTCACTGCTATTGTTTTTAGTAAAGCTTGATATTAACATATTGCCCGTAAATTCCCGATGCACTCCCAGTGCCCAGAATTGCATTTGTCATGTCTACCGTTAGAATGCTGCACATTTAGTGAGCCCTTTTCTTTCCCTTTCTTCCTTTTGTTGGGGATACTAAGGGTGGGGGGGGGAGGTTGGTGCAGAGGGAATCGGCATGTCAGTTAGAACTTTTGGGGCAAAATTAAAATGCACAGTCATAACATCTATAATGTTATCTTACTGTAAACACACACACACACACACACACAGCCATTATTATGTGTTTCGGAAATATTTCCTGACAACAACCCTCGCCCCATTTTGTGTTTTCTTTGTGTAGTGTGAAGTCTCCACTTAGATGGTATTTGGTCTTCACCACATGAGTGCATTAAGTGAATGGAATGGCTTTGTAATGAGTTGCCAATATCGATAATACCTGGAGCTGTTCCCATCCTTGTACCGATTAATAGAATATTTTAAAGGACAGGTCTGATTTTGTCAGAGATCTCCAAACTTAGAACACTGACTTCCGGCTGGTTCAGAGACAATAGGATATCCCCCAGTGACATATTTTCTATTGAGATGGATTATTGAGATTGGTACACTTTAGACAGCCATGGGATGTCAATGACAAGGGGCTGAATGAGACTCGCCCACCACAAACAAACTAGGGCAGTGGCAGCAATGCCCAAAACGGTATGCATATAATAAAACTCTAACTACATGAAAATATCTAGAAATCTCTTCTATTTGGAGATGAAAGTAATGCTATGAAATTGGCCAAAAGGAAAATTGGTATTGACTGTGAAGACAGGTTGCACAGTGTCTGGTTTGTAATGTTGCTGTACAGTAGATTGAAGTTTCAAAATAGTATTACTCTTCTTTAAAGAGATAGACACAGCTAAATTAGGTGCTGCTCGCTGCAGTAAGGATCAAATGCAAAAAGAATTATATTTCATCAGAGCTAGTCAACACCAGGAAAATAAATAGAAATATAAGAGGTCTGCAGGCAATGATTCATTTTGATAATCTGGCCCATGAGAGACACATAGAGACAGCACACAGATCTAAGCTTCTACCAAAAGACAAATAGGACACAGAGGGTGGGAACTGGGATGACAGTATAGCAGAGGTCACATCGATTTTCAGCAGCAGTTTTCACACAGATGAGATAACCCTGGACTCTATTTGGCCCATTGTTCATACCCTACCTGTCCCACAAGCAATAAATTTCCTGGTCCCAGAAAAAGGGCAGTAAAGAAGAAGGATTCTACTTATGACTTCTTATGATTAAGTTTTTTGTGCTACCTAAACATGGTCGGTGGACCAAGGTCACATTGCATGCTAAGGTCTGTAATAGCTGAAAACTAGCAGAAGCGTATTATGTTTTAGCGGCTCCGACTGGAAGCTGTCAAACCATTCATCACTTTTTTTTTTTTCTGATTGAAATCACATACTGCAAAGATGAATGATAAATGCATTAGAAATCTATTTCAATCTGGTAATAGGTCTTCACATCTGAACGGCACCTGAATCTTGTTCGCGTTCCGAGGAAGCTTACCATTAGGTCGAAATTTATTAGTTAGCCTCAGATCCACCTTAATTGGCAAAGCAATTAAAAAACCGGGCAAGTGCCTGATGCCAAAAAGACCAATGGTTAAAGAGGACTATCTCCTTGGAGTCAGAGGGGTTTGATTGGGCATTCTGATGTAAAAGGCCGGGGCTCAGGAGCTCCCCACTCAAACCGTTAGTGCACGTAGAGCACAACAGAATAAACAAGAAATAGAGATAGGACTGCCACTGTCTCTAGCCAAGGACATCGAGGAGTGTTCCATTTATTGAAGCAAAGTGAGGACTGCTTTTATTGAGCCTGTTTGTTAAACCTGCCATACTTGGTAATAGCACTTGGAAATCCATTTGGAGGCCAGTCTCTCTATTTCAATTTCTTCCTTGGGGCCCAGATGAATAGATGTAAAGGTGGACAGGAGTTATATTTGAAGAGGAAAAATAAATAAAGGGTAAATGCCCAGAATGGAAAAGTTTCCTCTGAAAATTCCTCTCAAGGCTGCTGGAAACTTGGCAAGGTGTGGCTCCTTTTCTCCCTCCTCTCTCCTGCAGCCCAGCAAGAGGAATAAAGTCCCCCACACGTGGGCAGTGCAGCCTCTTACCAAAGCTGGAGTAGGATTCCACAGCAAGCAAAAGACATCCTTCTATCATAGTTGGCCTAAGGGTTGCCTTTGGACATGTCATTAGCATTGCATCCTCCAGGAGGCCTTCCAGGAACAAACTCCAGGGAGCTCGCCTATGATGTTATCCCATGACATTCTGGCCTTCTTCCCACAAGGTGCTGGGGCTGAGCGTGTGGATCAAACTGTTCTCTGAAGCCACTTTGTCCCCTTACAGGTGTATTAATGCCTGAGCCCATGGTGGACCCACCCATCCCCTACTGCTTCCCGGGTAGCTGGGGGCGACATAGGGACACTGCTCCGGAGTTTTGAGGTTTACAATCCAGTTGAGATAATGCTGATGCATAACAAATGGAGGCTCTGTAAAATGCAATATAATTGAGTGGTGCAGATTCTCAAGTGTTATGGGGAGAAGAATAAGGGAGGCTGTAGTGGTTTTCTGTTGGATTCGCCCAACTGTACGCCAATCCATCACCTATTTGCTTGAAGTCTAGTGCTAGGTGCTGCGTGAGATACCAAGAGGTGGAGATTCCAGTCTGGTAGAAATGTTCCCAAATGTCCGATCTAGGCCACAGGGCATTGCGTGGGAGCTACAGAAAACGGCAGCCATGCTGTTTTTGGTAATACAGCAATTCCAGGGGCCCCACATGGTTTCTTCCCAATGCTATGTTTTTAATTTAAAAAAAAAACCAACAAAAAGATGGGTATGTCCTTATTAGGAGTGCATAGGGTAACAGTGCTGTGTGACCCATGGGGTATAGAGAGAGAGGAATAAATCCGATATGACTCCAGGAGCCCCATAAGCACACAAACCACACATCCAACTGCTTTTTGGTTGTAATGAAGGGAAGAAAAATAACTTTAAAAAATAGCCAAATAAAATGCTTGAAATATGGAATCAAGGCCCAATTAAATAGAACTTTGAATTAACTGGTTTCCCCTTATACTTGCCTTTTAAGAGGCACTCCAATCAGAAGAAAATAAGTTCCTGGCAGGGATTTAGATCAACAAAGCAATCTCTAAGGTGTTTTGTGGTCTTGGTGCCCATTTGGCCTAATTGCCTCCATATTCTTTATCTGTGGTCCTTATACAGCCAGAGTCCTACAAAGCCCTCAATTCTCAGATTCAAATTGTGTTGAATGTACATAGCCACAAAAGCAGGAAACTCTGCTTCCACTTTGGGGGGGTGGGGGGTGGGAGGAGAAATCATCATGCGTTTCATCAGTTGAGGTCTTTTTTTTTTTAATTAGCAACGGAACAGAAGGAAATTCAGAAGGAAACAAAAACAATTGAACCAAAATTGATATGGTCATGTTAAATATCAGTTGAGGTCTAATTCTGTTGGGTGATATGCAGCCATCTACGTTTTACCACAGAATGACTATGATTCAGGAAAAAAGCTGCCTTTGTTTCATTCGCACCCCTTCCCTGCCCAGCACCCTCAGCCCATGGTGACTTAGAGGAGGGATGGGCAACCTTGTTTCTGCCAAGGGCCCTTTGGATATGTATAACATCATTCACAGGCCGAACAAAATGATTAACATAGAACTCAAGCAGTGGCAGCTTGCCATACCTTGCTTTGAGCTTGTTGTTGCCTCTACTACTAGCTTTAAAAAGTTAATGATTTTGAGGGCCTAGCTGTTCCCCACCCCTGGCTTAGAGGGACCTGATCTTCTATTCAGGCTGATCAAAAGGAAAGCAAAGGTCCAGGATAGCTGCTCAAAGTGCCAATATTGTCCCATTTTTAAGGAGAGATGGAGAGAAGCCGCAGAAAGAGGCTTAAACTTGCCTGTGGGGACTGAAGAGAACATCTGGAATTGAAATTCCAATGGAGGCCACTAAGAGAACTACAGAGAATTTAGGGTTCGCTTCTCTTGGTGACTGGCTGGCCCCGAGTCAAGCTGAGGGGAAGACTGGCCAGCAGATATCATTAGCATATATCTGGATTTGATGACAGACAGACCAAGGAAATGAGGCTTCAAACCACACGTATCTCTATTCTGGGATAGATGACAGCAGGAAATATTCTCCTGCATTGATAATTGGCCTCTTACAGCTGATAGCATTTGAATGCCCTGAAAAAAATAGCCTCCTGGTCACAGGGAAAGAGCCGTCTTTAATCTTACTAGGGAGCCAGTGATCAGTTCATTGGCAGCACCTGGAAAGGTGAGTTCTGCCAGGAGGTGGACACACCTCTGCTAGTAGCAGGACAAGGGCCCTCTCCTCTGAACCTGGCACAAATGAGACGCGGAAATTTGCTACTACAACCTTGTGCTTCAGGTACTGATGCTCAAGTCACAGATGGTTTCCTCTTATCACATATGAATTGAAAGCTGGTGAATATTGGAGGGGGGGGATAATTGATTGATCCCACATCCTCAAACTGACCCAGGTTGCTTAAAGATTGTTTGATGTGACAGTAACATTTGGAGGCATCTTTTTAATTAATTTTTTAAAAACTCATTTTTAAAACAATCCTTAATTGTTACCTAAAGGTATCCAGGAAACTGCCGACACTTTAAGAAAACAGAATACGATGAAAGGCTGCTCCATTGCATGGCACCAACCCCATTCCCTTGTGGTTTTCATCTCCACACTCTGAAAATCAATTTATTTTCACGCTGAAGAATGGAACCTCTTAAATTCCTTTCATACCAGGCAACAAAGCAAACACGAGAGCAACATGTGAACGTGTGCAGGTGCAAGAACATGAGAGGCTGAAGCCCATCCTTGGAGCTGTTCCTGGGAGCTATTTAGTGGGAGAACATAACGGGAGGCTTCTTCTGATGCAGAAAATTCAGCAAGAAATCCCGAGCTCTGGCTGCACGTCTGCGTTGTGAGCGCCCAAGCAGGGCCCGGGCACATGCTTTCTGTAGTGACTCCTCTAACTTAGTTCGTTTGGAATAATCATTGGGGACACTGAGGAGTTAGATGACCTGCCAAGGGGCAGTACAAGAGCCTGGGTCTTCCTGACGATTTCTCGTGACAGTGAGATAGATGAGAGAGCAAAGTGGGGGTCTTGGAGGGAGGGGGACTGGTGAGTCCTCACACCAGAGCTCAGCCGGTCACGCCGAATTCTTTGATGGCGGAAAGCACCCCAGCTTGGGAGAGGGAGGCATTCTGTTCAGATCGACCTGTGTGGCCAACATTAATACTGAATGGGGGGGCAGCTAGTTGGTGCTGCAATGGATGGTCTGCTTATTTCTCATCTATGAAACAAGGGTGGCTTGGTTGGGCTCAGAACTCTGCTCCTCTAGCTCCACGGCAGGGAGCTTCTGTCAATAAGTCGGCACCTGGCATTCATACATGGTCTCATCTCCCCAGTGTGGAGGTGTTGGGTTGCCCCTCCTCTCCTTGAAACCGGCTAAAGCTATAGTGGGGAAGTAGGCATCTAGGAGCAACACTCAATCCCACAACCCTTGCTGCATGCACAAAGGCTATTTTTAGATGCCAGCTATTGCCGGCAGAGCTCATGCCATCTGGCAAGCAAGCTTCATGTGCACCGAAAACTTCCGAAGCTACAACCCAGGGAGCCAACAAAGCTAGCACACGTTCAGACACCATTTTAATTCCACACTCAAAACTGACTCTTTCTCCTCATCTTTCCTAGCTCATTTCATTTTAAACTCTTCTCACTTAATATTTATCTCCAACTTTAGGATTTTTGTCAAAGAGAATGGTTGCGCACCCAAGTGTGCACTGCCCTGTCACACAAAGGATAATCATTTCCCTATGGGTCAGGATGTGTCCAAAGCAAGATCTGAACACAGATCTCTTTGACCCAGCAGCTACAGGGACATGCTACTTCCCTACAGAAGAGTCAGTTTGGAATAACTTTTGGCATCACTGTTATACCAGGCAGAATGCTCCAACAGCTTGAGAATATCTGGTTATATTTAATTTTACCCACAGTAACCCCAAATAGGGGGCGGTTAAGGTGGCACTACAGTGGACAGAGCTTTGGCCCTAGACTTAGGAAGACTCATGTCCCCGAGTTCAAATCTAACCTCAGACACAGATTTTCATTTACATGTATGCATGTGTGCGCAGCTGTGTATACGCACACTTATGTGTGGAAGCAAATACGTGTTTTTTTCAACCCAACTTAATGATAATCATATTCAATGAGGAAACTCACCTTATCCATGGAAAATAGCATCTGCTCTGAAGCATGTGGTCCTAGAGTGTTGCCTGGGATATTGGGAGGTCAAAAGATTGGCCCAAAGTCCCCCAGGGAGTAGGTAACCTGACTTCAAGGCCAGTTCTCTCTCTATCTTCTATGCTATGTTGCCTCTCATAGAGATGATATGAATCAGGAGCCAACAATAGCAAACAGAATCCATCTTTGCACAGTTCTGCATTTCCCACGGACCTACTTTGCTAACATTCCCTCTCTTTTTTGAGCATCTATCCCTATCCATACTCTGAGGTTTTTTTTTCATAAATCTTCTGATAATTAGCCGGAGGTAACCTTTTCTTAATGTCCCTCCGTGATTCAGTTCTTCTTCAATGTCTCTCTTTATGGGGCTGCCTAAAAAATCAGAGGCCTTTGTACAAAAATCCAGATCCCCCTGCTTGCCTTGAAGACCATCTTTCCAGAAGGCTACCCCAAGCTCCTCAGATGCAACTTGGCCTTCCCTCCTATTTATGAAAAGCTACGGTGAGAGGATTTTTGCCAGACTGTGTGGCATATTTAGAATTAGAAGACAGGGACTGTCCTGTACTATCCATGTGATCTTGGGCAACTCCCTCTCCTCTCTTCATCTGGGAAGCGAAGGAGAGTCTGCGTGAACTGACGCAGAAGACCTCATCCAGTTCTGTAGCTATGGCCCTACTCTTGCTGCCACTGCAACTGGGCAAGAACAGCATAGTGGGTTACATTACATGGGATCACTTGATCTACCTGCTATTTAAGGCAAACTTCCAGCCTGGAATCCTCAGAGTAGGCAAAACCTCTCAATCCCTCCAAAGATGGGGGCAAGGAGGGCTTCCGTTTTCCACGACTTGGTAATTCTTCTTTGTTTATTTTACCACTGAATGAAGCTGGTGATAAAGGACAAGTTGACTATGATCTCTTCCTTTGCTTAGACTGTGTAAATATATCCCATGTCATCCATTAAGGCCAAACAGCAAAGAAACCACAGAGATGGTAATATCTGCAGATGGAAAATTGCCTTAATAAAATAGAGGGGTATAATAGTCAGGAACAAATGGCTCAAGCTGCCCTCAATGCAGCATTCCTGCAAAACAGTAGAACCTGCTCTAACGACCAGGTATCTTTTTGCAGTGAAGCATGTGTGCCCAGACAGATACTAGGTTTGTAGAGGATGCATCCAGGGAGTCAGAAAACTAGTGGGAAACCTATTTCTCCACGATATTTAAGTCACTGCCACCCCCCCTCCCAAAATGGTGCTGCAAACATCACATGAACCTTATAAAAGCTTCCTACAGAGTCAGATTACTGCTGTTTTGAAGAGATGGAGTGTCCTCCTCTTCCAAAGCTCAAGTCCATCTTTTAATTGGCTTTTTTTTTCAAATTATAGATCATTCCCAGAGAACCAGATCACTGCCCCCTCAGGTTTACTGAACGTTTTAGGAAGAATTTCATGATCCCAAATCAAGAGGCAAAGCCTTTCCCACATAGAGATGGACATGCCATTATCAATGCTAGCACGGGTTGGGAAAATCTTGACAGTTTCTTGAATGGGTGTCTAGAGTCCAGCACAGAAAATGAGGGCTTTAAAAAAAAGATTCAACATAGAATATATGCCCAAAATTGAAATGAGTGTTATCTGACTAAATCTTCACCATCAAGTCAATAAACCATCACCCACTTATTCAGGTCAAGCCCCAGGCTAAGTGCTAGAGATACAAAGAAAGGCCAAAGTAGTCCCTGTCCTCAAGGATTTCACATGGTCAAAAGGATTCCTTGTGTGGCACAGTGGTCCTTCCAATTATCATTCACCCGACTGGCTCCCTACTGTTCTTGGATTCATGTACTCTGGCCCCTGAACTTCCTCCCATGAATACCACATTTCTTCTTAAGATACAGAGCTCCTCTGAGATGGTTCCTCCCTTTTATATGTTTAGTTCCTTTGAAATAAGGTGTGCCTGCCTTTCCAGGGTCATCATATTCTGCTCACAGATTCTAGTGCAACACTTTTCAATGCTGCCTATGAGGTCAAATTATAATTCTGGACAAAGGATCTCGGGTTCACCTGGGAATTCTTACCCCTATTTGGTGTTTCCATGTATCGCTATATGGTCATGGATTTGGCTGCTACTTCATTTCTTAGATTTCAGCTTCTGTCTTACTACTGCTTTCTTCCGAAATCGTAGGCATTCTCCACTGGAAGTAGATTAAGTATGTGGATAGGGATGAGTATACACACACTTTTTTCTCTCTTTCTCCTCAGTGCCCTTTGTCCATTTAAAGCCCTCATGATCAAAACATCAAGATTCTAGGAAAACAGTCTTAGCCCTCCACTCCTCCAAAGGCCGCACTTCATCCCTGAGCGATCTGCCCACCTCTGGTCTCCTTGCCCTCCTACCTTATCCTGCATACTTCTGTGGAATTGCAGCAGCTCACATTTGGAAGGGGCCTCTGGGATCATTTAATGCAACACATATCTGAACAAGAGGTCTCTCTGAATCATATCTAACAAGTGATCAAATGAACCTTTGCTCAAGGGCCTCCAAGAAATGGGGGTTCCCTCCCCAGGGAGTCAGGAGTGCACTTGCTGACTGCTCCAGTTGGCTAATATTTCTACTTTGATGGAGCCCGAAGGTACCTCTCTTCTGGTTTTGCCCTCTGGAGCCAAGTGGAACTAGTCTAATTCTTCCTTCTTCTTTTTTTTTTTTTTTTTTTTGCTTTTTGCTGAGGCAATTGGGGTTAAGTGACTTGCCCAGAGTCACACAGCTGTTACGTGTCTGAGACCAGATTTGAACTCAGGTCCTCCTGACTTCAGGGCTGGTGCTCTATCCACTGCGCCACCTAGCTGCCCCCTAATTCTTCCTTCTGATGAATTCTAGGAAACTGCTAACCATGCCCTGCCACCCCATATTTGCTTTTCTTCAGGCTAACTCACTACGAGATTTAGCCCTGAAATCCATCTTCTCTCAGCAGTTTTAATTCCATTGCTCCCTTCCACAAAAGCCTTGAA
>JAJPUD010019998.1:0-25528 GCA_023553655.1 Myrmecobius fasciatus
CCCCCCAATAATAACCTGTCTCTCTGTTTCAAATGTGTTTCTTGTAAACAACATATTGGAGGATTCTGGTTTTTAATCCACTCTGCTATTTGTTTCTGTTTTATGGGAGAGTTCATCCCATTTACATTCATAGTTATGATTACTAGCTCTGTATTTCTCTCCATTCTATTTTCTTCCTCATATACACTTTTTTTTTCACTGTTTATATCCTGTCCCTCCTTAGTAGTGTTTTGTTTTTAACCCACTTGACCTGCTACTTGCCCTACCTTCTATCACCCCTTCCCCTTTTCTTACCCCGTTCTCCAAGGCTTTCTGCCTTCCCTTTCTAGCCTGTCCCTCCTCTTTCTTTCCTCTTTCTCCTCCTAATTTTTTTTATAGGGTAAGATAAATTTGTAAATCCAACTGAATAATTGTTACTCTCTTTATGAGCCAAAATTAGGCTTCACATAATGCTCACTGACTTCCCTTCATTTCCTCTAATATAATATGTTTTTTGTGTCTCTTCATGTGAAATAATTTTCCCATTATTGCCTCCCCTTTCCTCTTTTTTCCAGTACAGACCCTTAATGTCTTTTTCTTTGATGTCATCACATCAGAGCCCATTCACAACCACATCCTCAGTCCATGTGATGCCCCCTTTTGTCTGCCCCATTGACCAATACAGTTTCTCAAGAGTTACAGATCTTGTTTTCCCATCTAGGGATATAAACATTCCTGGTCTTCAATGCTTTATTGTAGACTCTGCCAGTTCCTAGATAATCCTGATTATTGCTCCTTGCTATTTGATGGGTTTTGTCTGGTTGCTTGCAGTAATTTTTCCTTGAGATTATAGTTTTGGAGTTTCACAACAATGTTCTTGGGGTTTTATTTGTGGGATCTCTTTCCAGAGCATATTGAAATGGGCTGCACTCCTTTTTCACCCAAGAGACATTAATATTTCCTGAAGTCTTTCTAAGTTTTCTTAAATTGGAAAATTGTTTCACTATTAATCTTTATAGGTCCTGTCTCTCTATAATCAGTTTAGAGACTTGATTTAAAGTTGCTTCTTAGGGAATCTGAAGATAGTTCAGGCAACTTCCTGGCTTCTCTATACTATTTTGCCTTTGCCAGAAGTTAATTATTTAAAAATAAAACACCTAGCTACACAAATTTTAAAAAAGATACATATAACCATTATTCTTTCTGTCTCATATAAAGGCTCTGTCTCATGATAAAGGTATCATATCTAAAAATAGTGCCCTAGGGAAGCAATTAAGTTTTCTCTTTAACTGCCATTCCCCAAATTCTCAGTCATAAAAATTTGGAGTCTAGTCTTATTTCTGATAAGCAATGTTTCTCTGAAAAAGTAAATAACTTCTCTGGCTCCCAGACAACTCTCCACAGATTATTCATTTAAAGATCTGTATTGAGAGGAGTCTTTGCACCTAGAATTCAAGATACCAATGAAATCACAGAACTAAATCATAAAAATGTAAAAAGAAGAGAATCATTTGACAGTCCTACTAATACACTCCATATCTTTTCTCCCCCAAGCACAAACACATACCTGGGATTCACTGCCACTAGCCCCTACTTTCTTATGGCCTATCCAGGCAGCTACCTGAGTAGTATTCTAAACTAAGATCCAGAAATGAAGAGCTGAAGCAGTACAGATTTTAAAGCACATGTAATTGGAGAAACATTCTAAATCAGAGTAATTCAAATCCACTAATTTCATGTTATCAGGATGTAGCTCAGTAACATTATCATGTCATCCCATAAGAAATGTATATGGTTATTAAGGTTGAAAACCATTACAGCTCAACCTGGCTAATGCCAAATATGTCAGATCAAGCCTATTGCTCAAAGCTATCTCCAGGGAATTTAATTTTGCTTTTTGTAGAATGACACAGTAAATAGACTTACTTGTCAATATTCCTTAATTGACAAAAGGAAACGTAAATGAGGACAAAATTGAATATACAATATGTGTAAAAATGAGAAAGCAAGCGTGAACTGCATTTTGGAGCACTGCAATTTGTATTCATTAAAAATGTATCAACAGAGAACTAGCATTTTTTAATACCCCAAAACAGTTGAAAAAGAACAGAGATGATAATATTTTTGGTTCTCAGCTAATCAGGTCTCTCTTGGTTGTAGTAGTAGAAATAGTATCTCAAATCTAATTGGATTTTTTTGTTTCATTGTTAGCTCAAGGTGCTACTGATGCCAAGGTCATAGTTTAATGAACTGAATGGGCCGAGAAGCTTCACTTCATTTCTCGAAATGAATGCCATTGGTTATAGTGGAAACAAAGCAAAAGAGTATCAACAGATGAACTTGAATCTGTTCTTATTCTTGAAAAATAATACAAAGAACTTTCCCAGTGACTGAGTCAGTAGTCATACCAACAGTTGTATCGTATAGAATTTGATTGTTAATTCAAAGGTTAAATGTAGTATGTCCTCCCAGATATCTATCCTAATTCCTACTTAAATGGGTGGGATCTTCAAACTATGGCTGAAATGATATCCCTTCAGGGTTCCAAGGATAGATATAATGAATAGAGAAGGGGAAGGAAATAAGCATTTATTAAGTATCTATTATGTACCAAACACTGTTTTAAGGTCTTTATAAATATCATTTCATTTGTTCCTCACAATAACCCCTATGATGTATGTTTGTTAGTGAAAATTTCTTTTCTAATAGTATAAATGAAGTTCAGATTAGTGCAACTAATGATTCCCTTGAAGTGGTCACAATATTTGTATTTAAACTGTGTGTTTTTATTAAGTTGGAAATAAGTTATACAACTATTAATTTTGCAAATCTGAATATATTTGATCAGTATACGATTCGTTATGTATGCTAATCACAAACCTAATGATAGTTCAGTATTCCCTACTAGTGTTCTTTCTGCTACAATGGTAAGACCATATCAAAATTATACAACTTTTAGAATAGGACTTTTGATATGGTGGAATAATTAGTTCATTTTTTTCTTTTTTCTTTTTTTTTTAATTTGAAGCATTTTTATTTTCCCCAGAGACATATCAAGAAAATTTTTAGCATTCACTTTTACAAGATTTTGAATTCTAAATTTTTTCTCCTTCCCCTATTCCAAAAATGATGGGCAGTTTGAAATAGTTTAATCATATACTGACACATAAAACATATTTCCATATTGATCAGTGTTGTGAAAGAAGAATCAGATCAAAAGAAAAAGCACAAGAAAGAATAAAGTAAGTGAAAAAATATGTTTCAAACCATATTCAGAGTTCATAAGTTCTTATATGCATACTATTTTCCTTTGTGAGTGCTCTGTAGTTATCTTGGATCATTGTGTTGCTAAAAGCTTAGATGATCATTATGCAATGTTGCTATTACTGTGTACAATGTTTTTCTGGTTCTGCTCATTTCACTTTGCATCAGTTTATACAAGTCTTTCAAGCTTTTTCTGAAATCTGCATGATCATCATTTGTATTGCTCAACAGTAGTCCCTAATATTCATATGTCATAACCCAATTGATGGGCATCCCCTCATTTTCCAATATTTTGTCACTATTAAAAAGTCTACTGTAAATATTTTTGCACATGTAAGTCCTTCCCCTTTTTCATGATTTCTTTGGGATGCAGACATAATAGTGGTATTACTGGATCAAAGAGTATGCCCAGTGTGGATTCATTTTAGGCATAGTTCCAAATTGTTCTCCAGAATGGTTGGATCATTTCTCACAATTCCACCAACAGTGCATTAGTGTTCTGATTTTTCCATATTCTCTCCAAATTTTATCACTTTCCTTTTTTGTCATTTTGGAAAATCTGATATGTGTAAGGTGGTATCTCACAGTTCTTTTAATTTGCATTTCTCTAATCAAAATATTTTGAGTATTTCTGAATATGCCTACAGATAACTGATTTTTTCATCTGCAAACTGCCTGTTTATATCCTTGGACCCATTTATCAACTGGGGTTATTCTGTATTCTTATGAATTTGACTCAGTCCTCTCTATATTTGAGAGATAAGGCATTTTTCAAAGACATTTGCTGTAAAGATTGTTTCCCAGCTTTCTGTTGTCCTTTTAATTTTGGTTGCATTTGTTTAGTTTGTGCAAAATCTTTTTAATTTAACATAATTAAAAGTATCTCTTTTATATTTTAAAATATTTTCTATGTCTATAGACTTCCTATGGAAAGGAAAGAAGAGGAAAAGAGAGGAGAGGAGAGGAGAAGAGAGGAAAAGAGAGGAGAGGAGAGAAGAGGAGAGAGGAGAGAGGAGAGAGGAGAGAGAAGAGAGGAGAGAGGAGAAAAAGATGGGACTTGAATTGATTGTTAAAAGAAGTCAGGAATCTGAAAAAGCAGGACTGAGAAGGCAACAAGCTCTGGGCAGTAGAAAACAGCCAGTTCAAAGGTATCATTTCCAGTTCTTTAGTTCTTGTGGTTATTCTCCTTGAACAACCTCACCCTCTTTTCCCCTCTAAAGTCTCTCTTCATTCTGGCTTTTCTTTTACTGTCAAGGGTTTCATCTCCCAATCATCCAAGTTCAATCAATTATCTAGGAGTCATCTTTACTTCCCCACTTTCTCTTATATTCTAAATCCATTCTCTTACCAAGGTCTGTCAATTTTATCTTTCAAGCATCTGTTATATACACCACCTATTTCTGCTAACTACTTAGTGCAGGAACTCAGCCTTTAATGCTTAGACTACTGCAATATCCTGGGACAGTCAGGTGGTATAGTAGACAGAATGCCAGGCTTGGAGTCAGAAAAACTCATTTTCCTGAGTTGAAATCAAGCTTCAGATATTTACTGTCTCTGAGCAAGTCACTTAATCCAGTTTGACTTCATTTCCTTATCTGTAAAATGAGCTCAAGAAAAAAATGGTAAGCCACCATCATTTTTGCTAAGAAAGCCTAAATGATGTCACAGAGTCAGCCGTCAGCATGCCTAAAAATATTGAACAAAAGCACAAATTGCAATAGCCTACTGTTTGCCTATCTGCTGCAACTCCCCCCTCTCCAAATCATTCTCCTTCAACAAAGTGATGTTCCTCACATGAAAATGTAAGCCTGTTGCCCCACTATTCAATAAACTACTATAGTACCCTGTTATCTTAAGGATCAAATATAAAATCTACCCTTTGGTCTTTAAAGCCCTTCATAACTTGCCTCCTCCTTCCAGTTGCCAATACTCTTAGATTTTAATTCTCTCCAACTTGTTTTTAGACCCAATCATATTAGCCTCTTTGTTTTTCCACAAGCAAGACACTTATCTCCAAACTCTGGCATTGTCACTGGCCTTTCCTCATGTTTTGGATGTTCTCCCTCTTCTCTGTCTCCTGGCTTCCTTCAAGTAGCAGCTAAAATAAGATCCTTTATAGAAAGTTTTTTTGCCATCTAACTTCCTTCTCCCTGATGATTCTTTCCAATTTATCCTGTATGTAGTTCATTTATACATAGTTGTTTGTGTATTATCTCCTCCTATTAGAGGAGCTTCTGGAGGACGGGAACTATCTTTCGGCTTTCTTTATATCTTTAGCATTTCACACAGTGCCTGGCGCACAGTATACACTTAATGGTTGTTTATTGACTGACTACAGCTCTATGAACTGAATATATTTTTTCAGATGTTTTCTAACCAGAGAAGATTTCTTAATTCTGTTTGTTTGTTTTAATGTGTTAGCGGAGAGAATAAATAAAAGTCTGAATGTCATTTAAGTTGTTGTTCTCAGTGCTGCCAGAAGTTCTGGGAAGACTACCCAGCCAACAGTGACAGCACTAGGGAAATTCTAATGGAGAAGCAGGGAAATATTTAAAAGATCTCCATGTCAGGATCTTTGGTAAGATACTTGGGAAGAATCATCAACTCAGAACTTGGCTGAGTCACACATTTTTGCATCTATAGTAATTCCAGTACCTGAATAAAGGGAAACTAAATTTTAAGTCAGTGATATTTATTGCATACCTAAAATTATCACAGCATTGTACTATATTTGTAAAACAAAAGAGCTACTAGACCCTGCCCATTGGATAAGTAAAACAAAACTCAATCACCTATTATATGGTGGACTCATGGTAGAAATATCTTACTAAGTTCTTTTAAGTGTTTTTGGAAATAAATGCCATTCCTTTCAATGACTATAATCATATTTATTTGGAAATAAAGCACATGATAGAAAGAAAAATTACAATAATTCATATAAATTCTATATATGAGCATTTTATTGCCCCTTTTAAAAATTTGTTCTGGGAGCAGCTAGGTGGTGCAGTGGTTAGAGCACCAGCCTTGAAGTCAGGAGGACCTGAGTTCAAATCTGTCTCAGACATTTCCTAGCTGTGAGACCCTGGGCAAGTCACTTAACCCCAATTGCCTCAGCAAAAAAAAAAAAAAAAAATTGTTCTGTTCCAATTTAAATTCCATGTAGAAATTCACACACCTACATTGCAACCTTCTACACAACTGCATAAAATATTTTTTCATCTTGATTTTTTGATAGGAATACCTTCTGCATTGTGTTAAAGAAACCTCTTGCACAAATTATAAACTTTGCAAACATAGCTTTTTTTTTTCCACCCTTGATATCAAATTTTTAAAAATTGGTTTATTTCACTTTGAAATTTTATACTTGGTAAAACAAATAATTCAAAAATATAAAAGCTTAATTACCCTAAAAAGATTTAAATTATTTTAAAATAAATGAATGAATATGAAGACATTAAAAATTGTCCTAAAATCTTATATCAAATATTCAGCTTTAAAAAATAATTAACATATCTGCAAAGTACTTGGATTTAATATGCTCCAAAAACACAAGGATGAATGCAATTTGATAATTTTTAGGTCTTCACAAGGAATCAGATCAGAGGACTACATAAATGAAACCAGAACAGTCATTATAATAGACTATAAAAGGCCATCCTTCCTCAATAACTCTATCTCCTATTCCCTCACCCCTTACCTTGTTTACCTCCAAAGCACATTTGTTTGTTACTTGTTCTGCCGTCTTCTATAACTCATTGTTTCTCTGTTAGAATTTATCCACTTGTTTCTTAATTCAAAATACCATTTACCATTCCTAGATATCTCTCCCTCTGTACTACATTCTCTCCCCCTCCCCATATCCAGCTCAGGATTTGTATGAATTTATTTGTTCACCATATAATAGACATGATAATCTGATCCACTCCTTTTACTCAAGTTGAAATCCATAGATTTTAAGGAGACCTCCCTTTCTTCTCTCTGATAATTTATCCTATTTCCTTAACTTCAAAAATGCAATGTTCCCTACACATTATGATTTAGCATATTGGCTTTCATTAAATTATTCAAAATGTACATTTTCTTCTCAAATTTTTTGAAATGCAAGACTAACATTTATTAACAAAAAGTAAAATGATCTTCTAGAGTGCAGGTGCCATTTAATTTTTTCTTTATGTCCCCAGGACCTTACATGGTACCTCAAACATAACAAGCATTAAAAAAGTTTATTGAATTTAAAAAAAAAACAATTTTAAGAGTATTCAGCATTATAAGAATTATAATTATCCATTATTAATATTATAGGTCTAAACTTTGCTGTATTGAATTTTTAGAGTTCTGTTTATAAAAATAATGAGGAATATACTAAAGTATTTTATTATTTTTTAAATAATAGTCATAGTTATTTATATAGTGCTTTAAATTTTGAAAAATCCTTTATATTTTTTGTTTTTCCCCCTCATCTGTGAGGTAGGTGCTATGATTATCTTTTATAATTGAGGAAATTGAGGCAAGCAGGATTAAGTTATTTGTCCAGTATTACTGAGCTAAATGTCTGAGGTCAGATTTGAAAACAGGATTTCCTTATTTTAGTTCCAGTGCTCTTTTCTATATGTATGAGTAAAGATGAGTATATTTCACACATCTGTGTAACCTGTATTAACTTGCTTACCTTCTCAATGAAGGGGTGAGGAAAGAGGGAGAGAAATTGGAACTCAGTTTTAAAAATGAATCTTAAATATAGTGTTTACATGTAACTGGAAAAAATAAGATACTTTAAAAAAGCACTCTGTGGCAACTCTTACATAAAGAAGCAAATTGAGAACCCTCTCCTTGTCCTTCTCTTCTAACTACTACATCATGCTGCTTCTTCATGCAATAAATATATATATATTTTTTTTGCTGGGGCAATTGGGATTAAGTGACTTGCCCAGGGTCACACAGCTAGGGAATGTTATGTGTCTGAGACCAGATTTGAACTCAGGTCTTCCTGACTTCAGGGTTGGTGCTCTATCCACTGCACCACCTAGCTGCCCCAATAAATATATTTCTAAGAGAAATCATAAGGGATTCAATAAGGTTAAATTATTTACCTCTCTCTATGGGAAAATTTTTTAAGCACTTATCATTATTAAGGCAATTAGAAAGTTCTACATAGAAACACTATAGGAGCCATTCAGTTATTTTGTGGTGAGGTAAAGAAAAGAAAGAAATGCATAGGTAAGAAAAACAAATGCCCTGGGAGAATGAGGAAGGAAAAAGAAGAAATAAGAAAATTATGACACATAAAAGAGGCATGCAAGGAAAAACTTTTACAGTGGAGGGGAAAATGGTATTTATGGGAAGAGGGCCAACACTTGAACCTTATTTATATGTAAATTATTTCAAAAAGAAAATAGATAAATGATGGATATATAGATATATAATATATCTATATATGATATATGCATATGTAATCTATATATAACTAGATTATGAATGTGTGTGTGTTTGTGTGACACACATAGATACACAATAGTGACAAACACAGACACATAAAAGAAATTGATCTTACCCAACAGGGAAGTGGGAAGGGAAAGAGGGTAGGGTAGGATAAAGGAATGCAGATAAAAGAAGCTGTAGTCAAAAGCAAAACATGAGAGAGAGAGACAGACAGACAGAAAGAGAGACAGACACAGAGACAGACAAAGAGACAGAGACAGACAAAGAGAGAGGGAGAGAGAGAGACAGAGAGAGGAGAGAGAGAGACAGAGAAGGATAAACAAAAGAAATGGGTTGGAAGGAAATGCACATTCCGAAATTTGTGAAATGCAGGCAAAGAAGTACTTAAGAGAAATTGTATATCTCTAAACATGTACATTAACAAATGAAAAAGAGTAGATCAATGAATCAGGCATGCAACTAAAAAAGAAAAAACTAGAAAAAGTACAAAATAGAAATCTAGAAAATCAAAGGAGAGATCAGAAAAATTGAAAGTTATAAAAAGAGCTAATAATAATAATCAAACTAGAAGCTGGTTTTATAAACAAAACTGTCTAATTATTTTTGCAAAAGAAAAAGTAAAACCAAATTACTAATATCAAAAATGAAAAGAGTGAATTTACCAACAATGAAGAAAAAATTAAAGCAATTATCAGGAGTTATTTTTCCCAATTATATGCCAATAAAACTGACAAGTTAAGTAAGTTGAATGAATATTATATATATACATATATATATATAAACTGTTCAGAATAACAAAAGAGGATATTGAATACTTAAATAGCCATATTTTAAAAAAGAAATTGAATAAGCTATCACTGAATTCCCTATGCACCAGACTAACTGAATTCTATCAAACATTTAAGGAACCATTAATTCTAATTACATAAAAACTATTTGAAAAAAAAAATAGAAAAAGAAGTAAGCTTTTTATGACAACAGATATGTTTTGATACCTAAAGCAGGGTGAGCAAAAAGAGAGAAAGAAAACTATAGACCACTTTCCTTACTGGATATCAATACAAAAAATATTAATGAAATACTAGCAGGAAATTATAGCAATAGATCACCAAGATCATACTCTATGACCAATGGGATTTATACCAGAATGCAGACCTGGTTCAAGATTAGGAAAACTATCCATATAATTGACCATATCCATAGTAAAACCAAACAAAATTGTATGATTATCTCAATAAATGTAGAAAAAGCTTTCAACAAAATATGACAAACATTATTATGTAAAACATAAACACATACATATTAAGGTAAAAAAATAAAAGGCAGAGGCAGCTAGGTGGCTCAGTGGATAGAGCACCAGCCCTGAAATCAGGAGGACCTGAGTTCAAATGTGGGCTCAGACATTTAACAGTTCCTAGCTGTGTGACCCTGGGCAAATCACTTAACCCCAATTGCTTCAGCAAAAAAAATAAATAAATAAATAAAATAAAATAAAATAAAAGGCATAGGAATAAATGGAAAGAGAAAAATAATAATGAGATTAATCTACTCAAATAAAAGGTTGAAAATATCAAGGGAAGTGGTAAAAAAAAAAATGTGAAGGAGCATGGTCTAGCAGTTCCAGATTTCAAACTGTATTATATTATAAAGTGGTGTATATGTATATATACACACATATATATGTATCTATATTTATAAATATATATATAAAGTGGTCATCATCAAAACAATCTGGTACTGGCTAAGAAAGAGTGGTAAATCAGTGGAACAGATTAAGTACAAAATAATATCCAGTAGTAAATGACCATAATAATCAAAAGTTTAATAAATCAAAAAAGGCAACAGTCTATTAGAAGAAATCTCTATTTCACAAAAATTGCTGGGAAAACTAGAAGCAATTTAGAAGAAACTAGGCATAATTCAACATCTCACATTAGATACCAATAAATGATTGAAATGAAAAAAAAAGATTTATACACAAAGGTTGATATCATAAGTAAATTAAGAGAGTATGGGAAAATGTACATGTCAGATCTATAGATAATGGCAGCAGTCTCACAGGAAGTAATATAGGTAAGTTTTATTACATTAAAATAGTTGATTAAAATGTTTTTGTACAAGCACAGTCTTTATAATCAAAATTAGAAGGAAAACAGGAAACTGGGTGGGGGGAAATTTGCAAGTTTCTCTGTTAAAGACTTCATTTTTCAGTTATGGAAGTGAATGAATGTTACTATTATAAAAATAAGAACCATTCTCCAGTTGATAATTATTATTTTTTTCTTCAGTTACCTTTTTTTAGCTCCTTTTGTAACTGGCCAATTGAATTTTTTTGTTCATTGCAGTCTTTTTCCATTTTACCAATTTTGTTTTTCAGTGAAGTGTTGTCTTTTTCCATCCCAGTTGATAACTAAAAGAGGAGTATGAATTAAGTTTCAGAAGAAAATCCAAGTTCTCAATAAAATCAATGAAAAAATACTCTAAATCATTCTCTAATAGAGAAATATAATTTTTTTTCTTTTTGCTGAGGCAATTGGGGTTAAGTGACTTGCCCAGGGTCACACAGCTAGGGAATGTTAAGTATCTGAGACCAGATTTGAACTCAGGTCCTCCCACCTAGCTGCCCCAAGAAATATAAATTTAAACAGTTCAAACCTATCAGATTGGCTACCATGACAAAAAAAGGAAAATAACACATCTTGAAGAGAATGTAGAAAAGCTTGGAAACTAAAAGCCCTGTTGGTGGAGGTGTAAGCTCATCTAACCATTTTGAAGAACAATTTGCAATAAAATCTTGAAAGACTTATTGAATTCATTTAAAATGAAATAAGTAGAACCATAGGAGCATGGTACACAGTAACAGCAATATTGTAAGAATAATCAAAAGTGAAAAACTTTAGCTCCTGTTATCAGGACAATGATACCCCAAGGGACCCATAATGAAAAATAACATTCACTTATCAAGAGAGAATTAATAAACTCTGTAGATTGAAGCATATTTTTTAAAAATGAAACTTTATTTTTCTTGTTTTATTTTTTGTCTGTGCTTTTTTTTTTCAAAAGGACTAATTTAAAATCTGTTTTGATTGACTTTGCATGCATAATTTATACAAAATTGTTTATCTTCTCAAGGAGCACGAAAGAATAGGATAGAAAAAATTTAGAGCTTTATTTTAAAAATGATTATTATATGTTTACATGTAATTAGGAAATATTTTTAAAAACAAATATATTTTAAAATATTTACTGTATTAAACTGAATATTAAATGTTTATATTTCAGCAGGTTAAGACAAATAAGGCATCTAACTCTGTCTCTCATCTTTGTAGATTTATGCATCTGCTAAAATCATATGTAACTAGACACTTAATAAATGCTTTTTTTCCCTGTTAAAATGATGACCTACCTAACATAAATAACCAAAGAAATTCTCCCTATAAGTAACTATTTATTATACCATAAATTGGTATCATTAATAAATTGCTTCTCCTAACCCTAGTAATATTCTTGATGAGTTTGATCTGGAAAATGGCACAGAGAATATTTCAGGCAAACATTATATTTAGCTATTACATTCTCTAGAGAAATAAGGATTCTGCCATTATATAAATCAAGATATGAAAATCAAAGCAGTATCACAGTTGTTCATCTCCGTAGTTAACTAAAGTCCTTAGGTTTCCAGAGTTAGCTTTGTTCTCTAATTTTTCAGTCATGTGCTGAATTAATTCATTGCTTCTAATTACCATTTATGTAATAGGTTCATGGTTAGAAGTCAGTCTCTGGATCAATTACTATAATTTCAACCTTTTCCTCCTTATTAAGAAGTTCTTTCATCCTTTCAAGGTCATCAAATACAGTATACCTTATCACTATATATCAAATTCAAGTTTCTGAAACCAGAATATGATCTCTTATCCTTGGTAAATCTATCTGCAATCAAGAAACAGATGATTTCAACCACAGGAGAAAAAAATACTATTGTTGTTGCTTTTTTAAATCTACTTTTGATGTTATTATTACTGGTTCATTTTTTCAGTTGTTATGAGTATATATTTCAAAATCATGAATTATCTACATCCTAAGTTAAAAAATATTCCAGATTTGGATCATGGCTATAATATAAACAGCAAAAAATATTCAATTTGTTTAATTTGTGTTAATTTATGTTAAAATTGTGTTAAATATTTTTAAATATTCACTTACCTTGACCACTTATATAATTATAAAAGAGACAAAAAATACTCATTCCTTTCTGGGAAATTCCAGAGTGTCAGCTGCTAGTTCCTTTCTCTAAAAAATTATATACCATATATTTGTAACTTATTTACACTAAATTATTTACATATTGTCTCCCCCACCATAATGTAAAGTGTTTGAAGGCAGGGATATTTTTGCCTTTCTTTGGTATATCCAGTGTTTAAAGAGTGTTTGGTACTCAGTAAGCACTTAAGAAATGTTTTTTGATTGATAGGTTTACTAAGATTTCTAGGACAGATGCTTTGGAAGTTCAGAAAGTAAGCATTTAACTGTGACAAGTGACTAGAAAAGATTTCAAGCAGGAGGTGACATTTAAGCTGAGCTTTGAAGGAAAGGAATCATCATGGGTCATATGACCTGCCACTACAGAGCCATCCTTGTCATACATTTTCAGACACAACTCTGTTCATATGGTATTTTTGTTTGTTTTGCAATATTTATTTTTTTTATAATGAGGGCATATACCATCTCAGACATGGATGGGGGAAGAAGGAAGTCAGTGAGAAATGATAGAGATTCAGAGAGACAGTGAGAAAAGGAGAAAGAAATTCAAATGTAGAAAGAGAGATAGAATAAAGAGCAGAAAGAGGAAAAAAGGAAAGAAGGAAGAAGGAAAGAAAAAGGGAAGGTAGAAAAGAAGAAAAGAAGAAATGAAGGAAAGAAGGAAGAAAAAAAGAAAGGAAAATAGGAAGGAAGGAAGGAAAAATGAAGGAAGGATGGAAGAAAAGAAAGGAAGATAGGAAGGAAGGAAAGAAGAAAGGAAGGAAGGATGGAAGAAAAGGAGACAGATAAGGGAAGAGGGAAGGAAGGAAAGAAAAAAAATGAAGGAAGAAAAGAGAGGCAAAAGGAACAAAGGGAGAGAGAGAAAAAGCAAACAGGTATATATTAAGCATCTCCTATATGTCAGATACTGGACTAAGTACATTATAAATATTTTTTCACTTGATCTTCACAACACTGAGAAGTTGGTATTATTATTCAAAGAGAAGCTAATTAATGTGATTAGGGCCATATAAGTAGGAAGTATCTTTGCTAGTATTTAAACTCATGATTCTTGACTATAGGTCAGAGTTATAGCCAGTGCACCTGTAATCCTTCCCCACAGGCCACTCAACCAATGTACAAGTTCTGCACAGTGATCCCAGTACCAGGCAGAATGAATCTAAGTCCTTTCTATCCCTCCCCTCTGTCCCCACCTCATATCCCAAACCCCTGCCAATAAAAAAAAAGCAAAAGAAAAACAAACAAAAAATACCAAAAAAAAAAAAAAAACAATTCTCCAACTACAGAAAAGAAACCCATGAACCAAGAAAGTCTCATCTTGCTACATTTATTATTGCCATTGAGTATATCCAATCTTGTGTAAAAATAGCTAAAAAGCAATTTTACCAGTTACATACACATCATTAAAATCACATTTGGTCACCTATCATTAACACCACACATGGTCAAATAAATATCCAGAGGACATTTGAGCCACTGACTCAAACTTGTTTCTATTGAAACCTAACATTTAAAAAGTAGAAAATGTATCCATATGTTATGATCCAACATATATAAGATTCTTTTTAGTGATATAGATTATCTGTCCTATGTAATGAAATTAAAAACAGCAGTATAACAGCAAAATTTCCTTGCTGAAACGGTTGGATTAAAGCATATGCATAAGCAAATAAAATGTTCTAAATGAGGACAAACAACCCATTCTAATTTTAGCGTCTTTATTTATATAGCACTTGGTTTGTTTTCCATGATGTCAAATAGAATTATCCTTCTAATTCATACACAGGAATGTTTCAAAAAACAACATGATAAAACTTTATGGATCCCTTTTTTATGAATCAAATTCTAATGTACTGTAGCTATGAACTTCATGCAGATTTCTTGCTGTGAAGTATTCGCATAACAAATGTTCAGCTTTTATTTTATTTTGCCTATTTTTCTAACAGTTTGAACACTCATAACAATATCCTTTTATTAAATTCCTTATGTTCCCCTGCAGTTCACTATTCTTTAAAAAGGACAGATGTTTTATAAGTCTAACTTCCTTTACCTGGTTTACTTAAACAGTACTTTTTAAACAAACTCAACAACATTTGAATAATTAAACAGAATTCATTTTAGCAAATGCTTATTAAGTGCTACTAAGTACTGAGCACTAGATTGAGGTGCCTGAAGAAATACCAAGTTTAGCTATGAGATCTTTCTTGCCTTCCTAAAGTATAATAAGGGAATAAGACACAAACAATTTTGATGAAAAATAATACATGATAACTTCATAAGGGAGATGCTCACACAATTCTGTATAAGTGGTTTGGGAGGAATCACTACCTGAGGTGAATGGAATGGAATCAAAGAAATCTGAAAGGTTGGTCTCAGTCAAAACGTGTTTATTAAGCATCTACTATGTACCAGGCTTTATGCTAAGCCCTAAAGATACAAAGAAAGACAAAAAAAAAAAAATCAAACAATATTTACTTTGAAGGAGTTCACAATCTAATGAGGAAAACAACATATATAACATATAAACATGTAAACATAAAACATGAACATATATCCAATGTATATGCACAGCAACATTTAAACAAGCTGTTTCCAAGTTAAATAGAAATTAATCAAAAGGGAGAAGGCACTAGAATTAAAGTAAACCAGGAAAAGCTTCCTATAGAAGATAAAGTTTTAACTGGGACTCATAGGAAGCAGTGATGAGATAGAACATTCTGGGCATGAGGAAAAGCCAATGAAAATGGTCGGAGTCAGGACTACAAGGGATGATATTCTATTTGATTTTTAATATTGGGTATAACAGCAGTTTTCCCTGAAAAGTTTAGAATTGACTTACTGTTTTCCATATTTATCTGCTTTGTCATCATCTAGTTAAATATATAGCGGGCTTTCATAAAACCTTTTGTTTTGTTAATAAGAGCTACAACTAGTATCTTTGTTAAGAAATCCCTTGTTAAGGGGTTATCATTTAAGTAGTTTTATCTGATATGAAAATTTTGCAGTTGCTTATTTATACACTTGCTTCATATCTGTGCCATTCTATTTATTCTATATTTTAGACTGGGTTCATAATTTTGCAACTAGAATAAATGTGTTGAGGACAGACTATAAATAGGAATTATTTATCTAAGAGCACTTGGCAAAAGGGAACCATCTAGACTTTTATTTTTTCATTGTAAATGCACATCTGGTTATATTTTTATTATGCTGAGATTTAAAGTATATGTACTTTTACAGTCTCTGGCCCCAAGCAGTTACAGAGCAATGAAGCAAACACAGGCTGGGGAGAACACGTGTCTACTATAGGTCATTCTGTTCTCAGCATTACCCCTTGCAGAGTTATAGGTAGGCATGATATGGCTAAATATTTAGGGGGTGAAATTAACTAGATAGTAAGAACACCAATGTTATTTTGCATTATGACCTCAAATGCTAAATAATTTGAACTTCGAAACTCAAGCAGATGGAATTTTTTTTTCTTTCTAAGTAATCAACGTAAAGAAAAGTCTCTCTGACAAATATAGGCTTTAGTAATGTACTAGCCTGCAGTGTCAGCATTGGGAAGAAGCCCAATTCCTAATAAGTTTTAAAGGATCAGACTGCCACCAATTGAACTTTGCTGACACTTCTAATCTATTTGTAATAAATAACTGTAATGTATTTGTCATTAATAACCCAAGGGAAAGTGCAGATATAGAGAATTATATAATCCAGATGTATTTCTTGGCTAACCAGATTTTTCTAAGAATAATCTACCTAAATGGATTTAGGTATAAAAGGGGCTACTGCAAAAGTGTTAGGAAGTTTAATGTCCTTCAGAACATGCTGCTGCCATAGAAATTAACTAGATAGCATTTTTCATTTTCCCAACATTGATCTGTGATTAGCCTTATTTTCAACAGGAATGAATGATGATTCTTCTTTTTATTACTTTTTTAACCTCATATGTGAAAGATCAGAGCAAAATCTACCACAAAACTAGTTTATGGATTGTTCATGTTTTGTTTTTAACTAAATATTGGCAAACCTCCTTAAGGAAATTCTACAAATGAATTTTACACAGATGAACACAATCTTATCAGTGTGAAAAGAATATACTGTTCTCTTTTTTAAAGCATCATTAATTTATTCAGGCCAATAGGGTTAATCAAAACAGATCAGACTGGGACACAGCTTCCTTCCTACAATAGTTTCTTCCTAAACCTAGAAGAGCAAATGAATTGTTCTATCGCAAACCTTTTGTTATTACCTTTCTCCTTGTCTGTTCCTGACTGTGTGTGGTCAATGTGACCTCTCCAATGTTAAGAAAAATATGGTTCATTGGAATCTTATTTCTAATGTACAATTTCAAGAGAGAAAAAAAAATTAATTAAGTGACTGGATAATGAGATGGTATGTTATAGTAAAAAGATTATTGGATTTGTAATAAGAATCACAAATATTTTACTTGTGTGACTGTAGACAAGTCATTATTTCGTGGGCCTTCATTGCCTAATCTCCTCCTAAAATGAGGAAGTCAAATCATCTGGGTAATTTAATATCCCTCTCAGTTCTAATTTTATGAGTCTATACTTCCTGAGTTCAAGGTTAAACATAGGCAAAATCATGAATGGAACATGTAGAATGTTATGAAAGACCACAATAGTATTGCTATCTGAAGATCAATGTCTTGTTTGTAAAGTTTGTGAATTTATAATTATATAAATTATCTTGTTTATATATTTATATGGCATATGGCATAAATGATACATTCATATTAGTTACACATAGATATACCAAAGTCAAATTTGAACTCAGGTCTCCCTGACTTCAGAGCTGGTGCTCTATCTATGTGCCACCTGCCCCTAAGACAATAGTCTTAATCATGTTTTGGGAAACAAAGTGTATATGACATTAATGATTTCTTATGAAACAAACTCTGATTTTAGATATGAATTTAATAGAAGTAGACATTTTCAAACTGGTGATCAAATTTAAATTAATTGGAATAGAGATAATTAATGCAATTTTTAAAACCATGCCTTATCAACTAGAGAAGATTTTCAACATGTTGTATCAATTTGGTCATCACTCTGGAAACCTGACAGTGAGGCATATTTCCCATCTCTTGGCAAAGAGGTGAATCTTCTACAAAGAGATGTAGAATAAGGTATATAATTCTAGACATTTGAATGTATAAATTTATTTTATATAACTTTGTTTACAAGAGAGAATTTTTTGTGGTAGAGGAGTTCAGTAGGAAGCTGAGTGTGATTATACTGATGCTAATAAATAAAAGAAAAAAAAATTTCCAATGAATCATTTTACAAAGATAAAAATCTAAGGAAGTTTTGAAAGAGATGTAGACAAGCAAGTTAGTGTTGAAACAGCCATTATAAATTCTAAATATATAAAGACAGGTTATGAGTTATAGAAATTCATAGATACCATTGTCTTTTTCTAGTCTTCTTTAAGGAGGGAAATATTGATGTTTCTTGATGTTCATCAAGTTCATAATAAGAAAAAAATGAATTTTCATTTTAAAAATTTATTGAATAACATCTCACAAAAAATGTTGATGATGGCAACTTTTGCCTAAAATTAAAGACCATCTTTAACTTTGTGAATTTATGTTAATAAATTATTTGTAACTTAATTCTATGAAGTTAATGTCACAAAATCTTTTTGAAGTTCATATTTATACATGGGCATAATAAATATATTGCATTTCTGATTCCCTTAAAAGGGCATGACTTTATTACACATAGCCATGGAAGATCTCAGGAAGGGAGATATTTTCTCTCACAATATGTTGTTTTCAGGATGCAGTTTTATCTTATAAAAATATAATGCTATCCACAAAGTTTTGTAAAGTTGATGATGAGAAAAACTTAGTTATGAGGTTTGACTTTTGTAAGAGAAACCATTATATTTTAGACATAGACCATCAATTAATCTGAAGCATATCACCAAATCTCTGTATAGAAGAGTATACCAAAACTGAGATGTTTTATAATGCTAACAGCAAAGCAATTTGCTTTGGTAGGTAGATATAATGTACACATTTGAGTGGTTTAAATATATGAGTGAAATTATAATTTTAATGTATATTCAATTTAGCAAATATTTATTGCATGTTCATTATGTGCAAGACATGTAAATGATAGTAATATGTAGATGGAAAAGTACAGAATCATTGCTGTGTAGAAAGGACCTTACCATTTATTGCTTCCATACCACAATTGAAATTTTACATATACAGAGGTAAATACAATCCGTTATAGAATGTAAACGATTCAATGAAAAATTCTAGACAAAGTTTCCTAAAACAACTTGAGGAGCAGAGAAACTCTGAATGGAAGTGAAAGGGGGAGAATCAGGAATGACTTCATGGAGGAAATATTTAAACTGAATTTTCAACAAAAAGAAATGGATTTTTAAAAAATTAAATGCTGATTATTCTTTCATCTCTTCTAGTATCTTTGCCCAGACTGCCATGTGTGCCTCAAATGCCTTCCTTTCTAATGTCTAACCATTAGAATCCCTAGGTCCAAGTTCAGATCTAATAACATATAATAGGCTATTTCCTGATGCTCTCAAATGCTTCTACCTCTTATTCCTCACTTCCACAATTTTGTATTTCCTTTATATCTACTTATCTGTGTAATTTCCCTATTATGTGCAATCTCCTTGGAGGCATGAATTGTTTCCATCTTGTCTCTGTATTCTAGCACTTAGAATATCATCTGCAATATATATTCCAGATAAGTGCATTATATTCGAATAAAAGTTTGTCAATTCATTGGATAGGCAAAAATGTAAAGAAAATGCTTCCAAGTATGGAAGGAATCTGATGTGAATATGTGCCAAGTTAAAGGATAGACTTTAACAGAAAGTATTGTTTTGTTGATGTTGGTAGTGGTGGTTTTGGATTTATTTGTTTTTTAGGAGAATAATATAGAATAAGACTGTTTAGGTAATATAGCTTCAGATGTTGAGGGGAACCTTACATACTAGGTTAAGAATCATAGCATCAGCCCTTTTTGTAGTGGCTAGAAACTGGAAACTGAAGGGATGGCCATCAATTGGAGAGTGGCAATGATATAGTTAACAAGGATGAACCTTCTCATCTGAGACTAGAGCAAAGGGAAAATGCATGAGTGAAGGTTTAGAAAGATTTTGAGTTATAGAAGAGTTGACAAGGTAGCTTATGAAAGATGACCTTGATGTTCTTAGTAATATGAAAAGGCTTAGAGATGATTAGAGGTCATCTAGTTTATCTCCCAGACTTAAAGATGAATTACAGCTTCTGATCATAGGATAGGAGGTAGGTTTCTGCTTTAAACAACAACAGTAATAATACTAAAAAGAGTGAAAAATTGGAAGTTTTCCCAAATACCCTTTAGTGGCTCATTTCCTTAAGAGTAAAGCAAACTGGATTAATATTTATTTTCATTGGGGGGAAAGGGAAGGAGGAGGATAAGGAAAGGTTAGATAAAGAATGCAAATTACTTTTATTTTAAAATCAGATTTGAAATCTTCATTTTTACCACCATAATCCATATTAAAGTAAGGAATAGATATGGAAAACAGTGGATTTTGAGTCAGTGGGTGTGAATTTAAAATCCAGCTTTATCACTTGAATACTTGTGAGACATTAGTTAAGTCATCTGACCTCACTGGGAATCAGTTTACACAAATGTAAATTGAGGGATCAATTCTATTTGCTGGCTCCTAAGATTCCTTCTACTTAATCTGTATTTTTATGGCAACTAGTGTCTAGGCTTTGTAGATACATATTATCTGTTCATCTTTTCTTTGTTAACCTGATATTGGACCTTGAATTTGCCATATAGCATATACATTATGATACAAAATAATTCTGATATATTTTAATATCATCTGATCAAACCTCATCAACTTTAGTAATAGTCTTTAAACTGAGGACACAAAATGTCTTTTAATAGCTGGCCTCTTCTAAAATTTCCAGCATTTCAGTTCAATTGTTTGTTCATGCCTAGAAATAGAATTGGAGCTTGTCACAAGTGAACCTGTCAATAAGATTAATTTAAGGACTGCCTGCTGAGTTTACAGGAGACTTAGGTATTTCACCCCTATTCTACCTTCCTCTCTGGCTGATGAATTAAAAAAAAAAGTAGAAGGGGGTTGAGCTCTATTTGGGATTCCTCTTTCTTTATAATTATCCCCTTATTTATAGTATGTATCTTTAGGATATTTTATCAGATTACTGTATTCCTCTGTAGTTCTGTGGTTTCACATATGAAATGAGGGTATCATTTTGTACTACCTTCTCACAAGATTTCTATCTGCTTATTGGTTGTTTGAACTTGAAGATAATACACTTAGGAACCATCTTTTTAGCCTTCTACCCTACTGTGGGAAATCTTGTTTATGGTTTACACCTACTAGAAGAATTTTGTCTTCTTTGTTTTTAAATACAAAAATAAAAGTACTCCATATCATTGAATTGTGGCTGTTTTGCCTACCATAAAAAATAATGTTGTCTTATCTACTATCCATGATCTCTGTTGACCTCCCTTCATTAATACATGACCTCATTACAATCTCAAAGCATTTTGTTTCCCCTTTAATTCTCAGTAGGGCACAAATATATTAACCCATGACATTTTTCATAATAGGGATTAGAGAACTAAAGTAATTTATTGAATCTTCTATTAGTATTCTACGTGAGACTGAACAAAAAGAAAGTAATTTATTTTGTTTAGAAAAAAATGTTGGTGGGGGCAGGATAATTCTAGAAAATAGAACTAGCAATATACAAATGGATAAAATGGCTGTGTGTAAAATCCTCATTGTGTCACCAAATATGAGATTAATCTTTGAGAGGTGAAACTGATATAGGGGTATCTTACCTCTGGGAAGTATGGGATATGCAATTATGCTGATGTGAGGACACCCAGGAGCTTCCCCTGGGCTAGCAGGCTTCAGATGATGAGAATTTGGAGGTTATATAGAAAATAAAATGAAAGGTATAAAAATGGTTTAGAGATTGGGTGATTTAGAGCAGAGATGGACAGTATCTACTGTTACATTCATAGCAGTTGCCTTTGAAATATTGTCTAGTTTCTTTTTCTTTCTTTCTTTTTTTTTTTTATTTTAACCCATTTCAACTATTAGCTAAGCTACCAGGAGTAAAGCAATACTTATCTCTCTGAGGCCTTTGAGACTTAATCATTCTTTTAAAAGTGGGATCTTTGGAGGAAAGTCATTAGTCATTCCTTGGCTACTAAAGAGAAGTAGCCTCTTTTTAGAAACAATGACCACTTTCCTTTCTTTATGATGAACCATTCAACTGAGAGAGTTTTTTGTTGTTTCTTTGAGCTGAATGCAGTTATACATCACTTTCTTTTTACCCAAAGCTGGTTAGATTATACCTTACTAAGTGAAAAAAGGAGGCAAAAAACAAAGAGAAAATTGCAAACTTTCTATTATTTACCATATCTTTATGAATTTGGTATACTGATTGAATAGAGGAAACCCTGGATCTGTGTTCTCTGTAAATCAACACTTTAGTTTAGAATTGTATGTATTTCAGCCTAAATCTAAAAACCCATGACTATGCTCAGGAATAGCTTGAAAGTTATTCATGCATATTAAAGGATGATTAAGCAATTTTATCCTGGAGCTTGGACTAGTACAAGTGCCCAGACAGACTAGAAGTTGGGATGTTAATTCTCATTGTCTGCTTCCTCCTCTACCCCAGAAAAAAAAATAATTCTGAAACCATTTCAGAAAAGTTAATAGCATATGGGAGACTCTGGAAACTTAGATTCAAATAAACAGTTTTTATATCAATTGGGATATTAAATTCCATCCAATCTCTCAATGGTCTTCTGGAAAAGAGTAACAAAACCAGATTTGGCATTAAGTGGAAATAGGCCACACTAGATCTGAATCACTAGAATGCCCTCGGAGTATGAAATAAATCAGGCAATCTAATATTCAAGATCTGGGGAATTCAAAGGCAAATTTCATGATGTCCAAAAATTGGGTTACAAAGGTAGCTTAAAATCTGAATTTCATAATCATTAAAAAGATTCAACTCTTGCTACCTTTTAAAAATTGATGTGTGGAGAAAGGAAGTTAATTTAGCAGAAGGGAAAAACTATATTTATGGCATAGAATACACTACTAGGGAAGTATCAAGTTCCTTGGTCAGAAAATACCTGTAATAGAGGATCTATACTTTCTATTTTCATAGTATAAGAGACAAGCATGTTACCAAGAGCTGTACAGTTCCACTGATGAAGCCAGGAAAAGATACTTATTTTATGTTTTTTTGCAAGAGCTGGTACCTAAACTAGTAAGCACCATACCCTGTCCCTGAAACATGTCCCTTGATTCCCCATTGATTGGGTACTAGAGAGGTTATAGCTTATCTGGAGTACCTAATTTTCCTACGTAAGTGTGAGTTGCCACCCCTGATTACATCTTTTAGTGTGCTTCTTGTTCCTTAGGTTTCAGCTTCATTTTTCTAACTTGTTTCAATTCTCTGCATTTCTCTAATTTAAGTTTCAAAACTCTGTGGAAACTAAACACCCATCCAATTCTCACAATAGTACTTAGTATCCAATTAACTGTTTTTTATTTTTCATTATATCTGCAGGCTAAAAGATATGCCTAACAATTTCATTTATTAAACAGAAATGTAAAATATCCTGGGACAGCTCTTTTAGTGCTTTTCTTGTTCTGTGCCCCATCAGCACCAACTCTAACAGCACAAACCTTAAGTTTTCTTTCACCAAGCAGAAATCTCCACAAAAAGAGATCCACTGTCAGGTCTTCCTTGAACTGCTCTTCCCTTACTTTCCCAGTTTCCATGTCCCATTCCCTTTACACCTTGATCTCAACTTTCTAATATGGAAACTAATTAATGTGATGAGTCAATTAATATGACAATTTAGAAATTAGTCTATGTCCTTGTTTCTTTATGTTCATTTAATCTTTTAAACTTTTTGTTGTTCTTATCTTTCTCTTTTATGAAATATTTATCTCCAATATATCCCTAGCTCATCCTCTAGCTATAAGTCACTTCTGTCAGATTTAAAAATAAACATAATATAATTAATATTCTCATGCATTATAGGCAGACATAATAAATGTTTATTGATTGATTGGTAGAGTGATAAATCTGAAGATTCAAAAACCTGAGATCAAATTCAGCCCCAAACATTAGTTATGTCATTTGAGGCAGCTCACTTAACCATTTCTCCCCGTCTCGATTTCCACATTTGTAAAATGGTGATAATAATAATATTTATATCCAAAATTGTTATTAGGATAAAATGTTAAATATTTTAAACTATTTGTAAAATGACTGAACAGCAACAGAAATATATAGATATAGATACTTTGTTTCAAATTATTGACGCTAGCTAAAAGTGATGCAATTATTACTCTGATGCTCATGAGTTGTTAGAATGCTAGATTTGGTGTCATAAATATCTGAGTTTAAAATCAAACCTCAGACAACTGCTAGCCCTAGGCAAACTTCTTCACTTTTTCTATTTGCCTCACTTAACTTATAAAGACAACATTGATAATAATAATGGTTGGAATAATTGAAAACTCTATCAAGAGTATTTCTGCCTACTTTCCCATAGACCTTTGGAAACAGGATTACTTCATTTAAAAACTAATCTTTGCCAATTTGCTGGGTATAAAGTAAAATTTTGGAGTTGTTTTAGTTAACTAATATGTTCGTTTTTACCAATGATTTTAAAACACAAAAGTCCTTATGATAGGAATCTTTAGAAGAATAGAGAAAGTATTCCATGAACAAGTTTTATCCTTTGGAGCCATTTAAGGAAAATCAGTAAAAATCTTCCTCTTTTTTTTTTCCTATTAGCAATTACCATATTTATAAATACAAAAATACTTTTCACACTAAAAACTATTGCAGAATTTGGTTTGTTGATAACTTAGTAAAGTTCATTTGTTTGAGGTATGGGGGGGCAATGGTGGTGGTGGGGCAATTTAGGAGTAAGTCTTAAAAAAAAGGAAGAGACTGTGTGAGTTGGCCATTAGCTCAGCTTTTGATAGATCATTTTTGTTTCATCGTAATGGAAAAATTGTATAGACGATAGATTCTATCACACATGCACAAAAATGTTAATTTTATTTTCCTGCCATTTTCAGTTGAGGTCAGGTACTGAGTGAGCCATCACAACTGAATTATACATAGACTGTGCAACATTTATCTTTTTGGTGCGGCATTGACTGAGCCCTGCTGTTCTTTTTAATGAGGAGTTTAGCTGTTGGTATATTTAATTTAATTCATGTATTTTTCCTGTTTTTATATATGCTCCCAAGGGCCTTTAGGCAATGAATATATTTTTAATAAATCACATTAGAAATAAATAAATAAATAATAGCAGTTCATTACAATGGGCTTTTAAAAAAATTTCATGACAGAATTAAAATGAGTGAATATTTAGTGTTATATTTAGTTACTCAAAATAATTTTTTTCCTGACTATGGTATGCTAAGAAATAGTTCTAGTTAGAATTATGTAGCAATATTTAAATTTTTTTCAGACTATAATATATCCAATAAAGAAGTT
>JAJPUD010019999.1:5573-25528 GCA_023553655.1 Myrmecobius fasciatus
GCCTCATTTCTAAAATATATAGAGAATTGTTTCATATATATAAGAATATAAGAATTCAATAGATAAATGGTCAAGGGATATGAACAGACAATTTTCAGATGATGAAATTAAAACCATCTCTAGTCATATGAAAAGTTGCTCCAAATCACTATTGATCAGAGAAATGCAAATTAAGACAACTCTGAGGTACCACTACACACCTGTCAGATTGGCTAAAATGACAGGAAAAGATAACGATGAATGTTGGAGGGGATGTGGGAAAACTGGGACACTGATGCATTGTTGGTGGAACTGTGAATGGATCCAACCATTCTGGAGAGCAATTTGGAGCTATGCTCAAAAAGTTATCAAACTGTGCATACCCTTTGACCCAGCAGTGTTTCTACCGGGCCTATATCCCAAAGAGATCTTAGAGGAGGGAAAGGGACCCACATGTGCAAGAATGTTTGTGGCAGCCCTTTTTGTAGTGGCTAGAAACTGTAAACTGAGTAGATGCCCATCAATTGGAGAATGGCTGAATAAATTATGGTATATGAATGTTATGGAATATTATTGCTCTGTAAGAAACGACCAGCAGAATGATTTCAGAGAGGCTTGGAGAGACTTGCATGAACTGATGCTGAGTGAAATGAGCAGAACCAGGAGATCATTATACACAGCAACAACAGTATTACATGATGATCAATTCTGATGGACATGGTTCTCTGCAACAAAGAATTGTCTCAAACCAATTCCAATTGTTCACTGAAGAAAACCATATACACCCAGAGAGAGGGATATGAAATATGGACCACAACATAACATTTTCATGATCTCTATTGATATTTGTTTGCATTGTGTTGTCTTTCTCTGATTTTCTTTTTTTTCTTGTAGATAGGATTTTTCTTGCATAACTTGTCAAGTATTTCAACATTATTAACATGTAGTGGATTTCCTGCCATCTAGGGGAATGGAGGGGACTGGGGGTAAAATTTGTAATGGAGAGCTTTGTAAAAATCAATGCTGGGGAATTACCCATACATATGTTATACAAATAAAAAGCTTTAATAAAAAATAAATAAATAAAAAGTTATCAAATTGTGCATACCCTTTGACCCAGTAGTGTTTCTATTGGGCTTATATCCCAAAGAGATCTTAGAGGAGGGAAAGGGACTCACATGTGCAAGAATGTTTGTGGCAGCCCTTTTTGTAGTGGCAAGAAACTGGAAATTGAAAGGATGCCCATCAATTGGAGAGTGGCTGAATAAATTATGGTATATGAATGTTATGGAATATTATTGCTCTGTAAGAAACGACCAGCAGGATGATTTCAGAGAGGCCTGGAGAGTCTTGCATGAACTTATGCTGAGTGAAATGAGCAGAACCAGGAGATCGTTGTACACGGCAACAACAATACTATATGATAATTAATTCTGATGGACATGGCTCTCTGCAACAATGAAATGTCTCAAACCAGTTCCAATTGTTCAGTGAAGAAAGACATATACACCTAGAGAGAGGTATATGAAATGTGGACCGCAACATAACATTGTCATTCTCTCTATTGATGTTTGCTTGCATTGTGTTTCCTTTCTCTGATTATTTTTTTTCTCTTGTAGATACGATTTATCTTGCACAACAATGACAAGTGTGGAAATATGTATACATATATTTGACTTGTCAAGTATTTTAACATAATTAACATGTAGTAGACTTCCTGCCATCTAGGGGAGGGGAGGTGACTGAGGGGAAAATTTGTAACAGAAAGCTTTGTAAAGATCAATGCTGAGGAACTACCCATACATATGTTATGCAAATAAAAAGCTTAAAAAAAAGATTTACAAGGTTTTGATAACTGTTTGTGGTAAGTAAGAGAGATTGTCATTGAATCATTTTTCAGTTGTGTCTGATTCTTCATGATGGCATTTAAGGTTTTCTTGGCAAAGATACTAGAATTTTTTTTTCAATTTCCAATTCCCTTTTGGAGAATGGAACCCTGGTCTCCTGTGTGACAGGCAGGGATACTCACCATTATATTAATAAGGATGGTCAAACTGAGGCCTGTTGAAGACCTTAGCTTGAAAAGGCCAAGCTTTCCCATTGCATTCAGGGCCATCTCCAGTCATCCTGATTTATAACTGGCCAATGGATCCAGATGGCTCTAAAAGAAAAAAGTGAGGTTGGTGACTTTGCACAGCCCTCCCTGATTTAAATCCAATGCACTTGCATTTCATGGCATCATCTCCCTGATGCTATGGTCTTCCTTGAGAACGAAGGACAAACAGCCACAACTAGAGTGGTTTGCCAGCTCATTTTACAGATGAGGAACTGAGGTAAATAGGACCTTGTTCAGGGTCACCCAGCTAATAAGTGACTGACGCTGGATTTGAACTCATGGAGAAGAGTCTTCCTGACTCCAGATCCAATACTCTTATCTATTGTGTAATCTAACTATCTAGGTAAGAGAGAAAGAGTCAAAGGAGTCATCAACATATTGAACATGTGAAACTACATGACTTGTGAACAGAAATAGTGAAATCAGAGGGAAAAGTAGATTGCTGGAGAAAGGTAATTAGCACAGGATATTGCATTTGGAGTATGAAAAAGTGATGTTTTATGCTTTGAAATATTTCCTCCAAATATGTCCTCTCTACTTTTGCCCCTATGTGTAGAAAATCATACTTCTGTTTACCTGGTGAATTTTTACCTATTCATTAATATATAATTCAAAATCCGCCTCTTCCAAGAACCTTAATCCCCCTTTACTATTAATGCCTTTTCTTCAATGACTGCAAACATCGTTTTGTTTTGTGGCTCTCTGATGAATTTATTCAATATTATGTATAATGGTTATCTGTATTTCTGTTTTGTTTCTCTATCAGAAAGTAAATCTCATAAAGGGAAAAAGCCCTATCTCATCCTAACACTTATAACTATGCTCTGAATAAAAGATAATTGAATCTCATTCATTCTATCTGAGCAAAAGAAATTACCAAAGAAAACATAAAGAAAAAAGTGCTGGACGAAAGAAGCTCAAGTGAGACCTACTTTAAGGGAATTAGGAGAGGGAAAGAATCTAAAAAAGAGATAGAGGAGGAAGAAGGAGGAAAACTTAGAGAATATGGTATCTCATGCTAAAAAAGAAAGAATTCAGGAGTTAGTGATCAATAATGTCAAATAATAGCAAGAATCAAGGAGAATGAAGACAGAAAATGGCCTTTTGACTTTTTAAAATAATTGCCAATGATCTTAGGACATAACCAAAGTTGAATTCCAGGTGACTGAAAGCAAAGTGTATTGCAGATAATCTTTTCAAAAAGTTGACTGTGGAAGGAAGTCAATCAAGTATTCCTTAAATTATTATTATTATATGCCAGCTTTTGTTATTATCATTATCATTATTATTGTTATTATAGTTAAGAGGTGAAGCTGAGATTCAAATTTTAGGTGACATAGCCAAGACTTTGTCCACTGTGCCATATTAGCCTTTACATGATATTACTTCTACTTAATTTTTCACTTTTCATCCTGAAGTACCATATAAATATCACACATCTGTGCTACAGCCAGTGTATGGAGTCCTCAGTTATTAATCTAATTCTCTCACTGATATAATTCTACAGTTCACCCCATTAAATTTTCTTTACTCTCCTCAGCTTAAATATTAGCAAAATAAAACTTCCTCCCCTGTAGATAGATAGGATAGTGGGAGATGGGGTAGAGATTTCTGAAATAATGAAGAATTGAAACAATGCTTGTAAATCATTTTCTGTAATTTGGAACAAATGATACTGACCACTATTACCCCCTTTAATTGCTCTCCCCTCAACCAATGTCTAACTTGGAAATGTAATTTGTAGCTACATTTTCAAATCCATTTTTATTCCAGGGGGGTTGGGAATAAACATGATGGTGGGGAATTAAGCAATATGTCATTGGCAGAGTTCCAAGTGGCAGTGCTGTAGAGAATTACGTGAAACTAAATTGAAACTGTACAACAGCAATAGTGTGTAATCAGTCCTCATGTGCCAAACAGATGTGACAACTGCAATAGACACAAGGGAGGGTGGAGCCTGAGGCTTGCCCCATAGCTTAGCTCAGGTTCAGTCTCAGTGGACTATGGAAATAACTATGTGAATAGTTACTCATCTTTTCACAATGAAAGCTACAAATCTCCTGGGGTTTGAAAGAAGGGCTGGATTAAGATTCAGAATGGAATCAAAGGCTCATGAGGATTCGGGGGAACATATGGTTTTGGAGAGACTTCATAGGCAGCTGTTTTTTGCAGAATAGTACTATATTGTGCACTCTCCCAAATCAAACTTGAACTGCCAGACCAGGTCCCTAAAGGATGACTGGCTACTACTCCCTTCAGGGTTCTAGATTGGGATAGTCTGACATTATGGCTTCTAACACTGTCATGCCATAACCCATTATGTTTCCCATTATCAATAAAAATAGATGGAACTCCATTAGCTTTTAGTAAAAGGATTCACCAAAATACAGCAACAGAAGTAGTTAAATAGAATTCCCTATTTGAAACCAGTCCTTAGTCTATCTGGCTCTTCAATTAATTAGAAAACTATATATGGTACCAGGTTCTTGGTCACAAATAACTGGAATCACTCTCCCTTACTTTCCATGCAGCTTCTTAGTAAGGAAACATCTGTAAATGCATCAGGGTTGAAGTGTTGATTGGCCAGTCCCATTATAGTGGTGTGTGAGTGTATGAGTGTGTATATGGGGAGAAGTACATGTATGTATATGTATATATAATATATGTGTGTATGCATATATCCATATGTATAGATATCCATATATGTAGATATAGACATGCATTATCGTGATGGGGGAGAAGGGAATATTGCCCAATCAGTATTCCAACCTTGAAGCATTTACAAATTAGCTAAATGGATAAGGGTTAGTTTTACTAAATGCTAATCTCTCACATCCAAGTATGAATATGGAATTAGGGGCAGCTGCATATGTATTTTGATTTAAAGTATATAACTGAATGAAAGATTGAGAGTCAGTGGTTAGAGTCAGCTTTAAAAACAGGAAGACCTAGGTTCAAGGCTTGCTGCTGATACATACTGACAGAAGGATCCTGGGAAAGAAGTGATCCTTTTCAGTGCTCCAGGCAACCCTCTAAAATTCTAAGTTGCACAGTGTTGATCTAAATTTATAGAAGTTTCCTCACCCAGGAGTTTCTTATGCCAATAAAAATGCTTGTCAATGGTTTGATTAGTATTCTTCTCTTGTATCTCTCCCACTTCCTAATGCAATGCTGAGTACACAGTAGTTTAGTAAAAGCCTATTGAATTAACTATATCAACAGGCTGCATAATTGATGAAGACCTTTACTTTCTTAATTGGATGACAGAATGGCCTGGATTTTTCCTTCTTTCTTTCTTTCTTATGTGGACTCCTGATTTTTACTGTTGTTGTAAAGTCATTTTTCAGTCATGTGATGCTTTTTTTTTAAGATTTTCTTTGCAAAGATAATAGAATGGTTTGCCATTGATTTCTTCAGTTTAGTTGACAGATAAGAAAACTGAGGCAAATGGAGTCATATGACTTGCTAGAGTCACACAACTAGTCTGTGGTGTCTGAGGCTGAATTTGAACTCAAGTCTTCATGATTCTAGGCTTGGTACTCTTTCCATTGTGTCACCTAGCTGCCCTTGGTACCACCTTACAAATGAGAGACTTTTAGAATTTGGTCCATCTTTAAAACAGGAAAATGTTCTCTAATAATGAAGTTCATAAGCTGATTGAGCAAAGATAGTCCTAATCACCTAAATCTTCATTCAGGGGAAGTTGATATATTTACCCATTTTTGTGATTTTTTTTATAGCATATTCACAAAAGACTTAGCACAACACTATTAGAAAGAAATTTATGGCAAGCAAAGGAAGCTGTCTTATGAATCTTTTTTTTTTACTAAGGAAACATCTCTCTGGAATGGAATATGTCTTCCTTAAATATTCTATTTAATATGTAACATATAAACAATGTGGCTTTCTCTATCATTTTCATGCTCTCTACAGTCAAAAGTAATAAGATGAACACAGACCATTATATGAATGCAAATATAATGATCATTACTCATCCTGAATAGTGGAGCCTATTTTAATTACATCTGAGTAAATTTAGTGTTCTGAAAAAGTATTTATAGTTTCCCATACAGAGCAGAAATACTGCAAATCTCTCCAGATCATCTTCCAACTTTCATCATATAGGATGTACTCTTTTATAGGAATTTGGCTAGAGGACTGAATAAGATTCATCCTGTTTCTTTCTTCTGCTGATGTGACCTTCAATGCTGCTGCAATATTATAGCATATATTCTGGGATGATCACAGGCAACCAATCAATAAAAATTTAAGTGACCACTATACAACAGGCATTGTGCTAAGGTCATAGTTGGATGGGAGCAGAATTGAAATCTCAAAAATATTTTTGATTTACATTTTCTGAAGTGTAATTTCTTTTTCAGGTGTTAGTGAGGGGGGATTATGAGGAATTGGGTGGAAAGGAAGGAGTACCATGGAAATGAGTTGCAAGGCTGGAATGTCTTTGGCTCTAGGGCCCAAAACTGGTATCTTTGGTTTTTATTTTTTTTAAATGCTTCTGGAACAGTTTTTCTTCTGCCTAAACTGAGCCTAGTAACAAATTTGGGATAGGAGTTTTTGTGACATACTCTGTTGCTCTCTTCTTCCTTAGTTCACTGAACTCTAACATTTTCAATGCCAAATAATCTAGGTCCCCAAAGCTTTTTGAGTGAGCATATTTAATCACATACTCTGCCCTCTTGCTTCTGGGAAGATTCTCAGCAAATCTTTATGTACATTCACCCAGACAGGCTCCAGGGAGAGGCAAAAGGGATATGAGTTTAATATTTTATCAAATGCTAGGTACAATTCACAATCCGGGAGGGCTTGGAGCTTCTGAGCTGGGCTGCTGCCCTGACTCTGACATTTTGCCTGATCCAGGAATTACTGGGCCAGCAATGAGAGTGTTAGACAGTGGAGTCACATTCACACTCTGCCTGTGAGCAGAGAAATTTAGACTCACATCTAATATACTAAAATGTAACATCTGCAGATGGGAAAAGATCAGGAAATCACACTTACAGATTCACACTGAAAGAAAAGGTTCTAAATAGGCATAATTCACCTTTTAATTTTAAGGTTAAACTTTTAACAGTTAAAACAAATCTAAATTTTGATTGGCATTTGAATTTCCAGAGGTAATTTTATTTCTTTTTTTTTAAGCAAAACAAAATGTTCATCAAGATGGTTAGGCTTCAATCAACATGAATAGTTATTGGTATTTTATATTTTACCAGGCCAACAGCCCCCAAGGCCAGAAGGGAGACCATTTTGTAAATGCTTAGCCAGAAAAAAAGTAAGTGCATTTTTTTACTTGGAAAAGGTGGTATCTCTGGTAGATCCATATAGTAGAATGAGAATAAAGGGGGAAAATAAAGAGCTAAAAGAAAGATGGTGTGAGCAAACAGAGAAGGAAAGATTGGAAATAAAAAAAAATGTATCCCTGGTATGCTTAATTTACTAATAAATAGAATATAGAGAGAATTTCATTCTTATTCCAATGGGATTAAAATGAATCTTCAAATTCCACTCTAAATTTCATTGACCAGTTGGTAAAAGTAGGCTTAGGGAATGGCTTATAGTGAATGGAAAACAGCACACAAAGGAAATTCAGGGTATAAACTTATTTGGAAACATGTAACTTATGGTATAAATGGATGTTGTGCTCGACGTAATCAGGAAGACCTGGGTTTGAATACTTCTGTGCTCGACGTAATCAGGAAGACCTGGGTTTGAATACTTCATCAGAGATACCCCAGCTGAGACCTGGGCATCTCCAATAATTTTGCTCAGTCTCAGTTTGTTCTTTTGTAGAACAGTGATGATAAATCCTTTCTTTGTTGGATTGTACACGAGAAACAAATGTAGATAAATGATTGGGAGAGGCTTAAAGTGACATTAATTATGTGGCAGTTATATCCTTAAAGAATTAAGGTATCTACATAAAACTTTACTAATAGAGATGTGTGTGTGTGTGCATGTGTGTGTGTGTGTGTGTGTGTGTGTAAATGTTCACCAGAATCTCATGCCTGAGATATAGTACATTATTTTTTCTTGTACTTGGGAGGTCTCAATCCCATGACCAAGATACTATAGCTTTTATTCTGCAATTTCTAACTCTGGTGGTAGAATAAGGAAATTATAAGAAATCCAGAACTATATATGTGTTTATAAAGCTTGGAAGTGTGTTTTACCCCTTCCCTTGTCCCCAACCAGGTATCCCTCACAGAATTCTCATATATATATATATATATAAAATCTAAGTTAAATTATCTGAAGGTTTAGGGCTGTCTACAAACAAGTAGGAATAGTGCATCTAGGCAGAAATTGTAGTTCTTTTATAGAAAAGCCTAAGAGAAAGAATCTTAATATTCAGTTATTTACTGAGAGGTCCCCATTGGGTCAGCCCAGCTTGAAGAAAAAATAATTATTTATTTAATAAAGCTTTTTATTTACAGAACATATGAGTGGTTTTTCTACATTGACCTTTGCAAATTTTTTTTCCAAATTTTTCCCCTCCTTCCCCCACCCCCACCCCAGATGACAGGTAGTCTAATACATGTTAAATATGTTAAATTATATGACAAATCCAATATGTGTATACATATCTATACAGTTATTTTACTGCACAAGAAACATCAGATCTAGAAAAAGAGAAAAAAAAACAACCTAAGAAGGAAAACAAAATGCATGGAAATATTCAGAGAAAGCATTAAAATCCTGTGTTATGGTCCACACTCAGTTCCCACAGGCCTCTCTCTGGATGTATATGACTATCTTCATCACTGAACAATAGGAACTGGTTTGAATCACATCATTGTTGAAGAGAACCATGCCCATCAGAGTTGATCGTCGTATAGTCTTGTTGCTGTGTATAATGATCTCCTGGTTCTGCTCATTTCACTCAGCATCAGTTCATGCAAGTCTCTCCAGGCCTTTCTGAAATCATCCTGCTGGCTGTTTGTTACAGAGCAATGATATTTATTCCATAACATTCATATACCATAATTTATTCAACCATTCTCCAACTGATGGGCATCCATTCAGTTTCCAGTTTCTAGCCACTACAAAAAAGGGCTGCCACAAACATTTTTGCACATGTGGGTCCCTTTCCCTCCTTTAAAATCTCTTTGGGATATAGGCCCAATAGAAACACTGCTGGGTCAAAGGATATGTACTTGAAAAAAATTTTTTGTTTTGGCTGCTGGATGAGGCCACAAGAATGGAAGGAGAACCCTTATGATCACTGTTGAAGCTGCTGTTCCCAATTTAGTAGCATGAGGCAACTCAGGAGGGGATAAAAGCCTTGAAGGATTTTATTTTCACTATTCAAATAGGTTAAACTTTAGGGATGATGCAGCTGCTTGGAATTCACATGGATTTTTTTAAACAAATAAGAATTAAATGTATGGATTTTCATTTCCTGAGAAGTTTACTATCTAGAACAATAAGTTGTTTTTTCTTTTAAAATTTTGACATGATTTTTCATTGTTTTATTCCTTGTTATTTTTTTTAAAGAAAACTCAGTTGTTAAGCTTCACTATATAGTAAGTCTTAGCAGCCAAATAGAGAGAATGTAAGTCTTGAATTACTTAACAGAGAACACAGGACTACTAATGAAGATTAAGATTTATATTTTATTGGAGCTTATGGGACATAAACTCACATTCTTCAGAAGGTAATCAGGCACAGGCCTTGGTGATAAACTAGTGGTTCTTTCTGGAGTCAGAGGTTTCTTCCCCTGGACAGAGTGACCAACATACTTGCCCCTTTATCTTTGGATTTTCTTCTACTCCCTGGTTGGGAGATCCATTCCCCTCAGTTGCAAGCCCTGCTTCACTTAAATCCAACTTACTTGCTGGTCAAGATATAACCCTGCTGATGTCGATGGTCTTCTTAAAGAAACAGACTAATTGCCTATCCAATGAGTATAGAGGGGAAGAAGAAGAGGAAAGATAAAGTAGGAAGGCTGAAAAGGAAAGTGAAGAGATTTCTATATAAAGAAGTGAAAACTAAGAAATTTGGAAAATGCCAAGACCTGGTCCAACCATAGAAACATAGTATAGGAAAAATGTCTCTGTGGTGTGATTTCAACAGTGTGTGTTTGAACTCCTACCCTCATAAAATTATAACTCCCACCCAATGTTTACAAAGGACAAAATTATGATAAATGTTTGTGACACTGTCAGAGAACAGAGATCTAAAGTTGGAAGACCTTTAGACTATCATTTTTCATATGGGGAAACTGTTATCTAGAAAGGTTAAATGACTTAAATGAGAACATGCAGTTAGTATACAATAGTCATGATTGCAAATGAAATCTGCCTCTAAATCCAATACTTTTTCCTCTGTATCACACTCTTCAAATAATAGAGAATTTATTATATTAATATAAAAAAAACAAATTAATGAACGCTGTTATGACAGTAACACAGAAACAAAAGATACTTTAGAAGTAACTGAGTCCAATTCTCTAGAGACTACTGGATTTGTCCAAGGCTAAAAAGTAGTATCAGAGACTGGTTCTTAGACCCATATTTCCAAATCCAGATCATAAAAACCTTCGAATAAAGATATCCTCTTAAACTTTTCTGTTTAACAGAAGCCCTGGGAAATTTCTTTATTCCAAACAAAAGACAATTAAATAAGCAGGCTATGAAAATCAAAAGTACTTTGATAAATCAATCCTGAACTCAATTCAGAGTTCTTTTTTCTTCTTCCCCAGGAATTCTAGATTCCTATTTTCTTTTGCCAGATAAGCATCCTTAATGAACTTATTGGAGGCAAAAAAAAATCAAACGGTTGAAAACTTCTGTCTCAGCAATGCACTCCCATCAGCCAAAGCCCCATCAATATTATCCCTAGAAAGCCTCATCATTTCAGGTAAAAACCCTATAGTGCAAGGAAACAGGTGGCTAGAAGCCCAAAGTCAGAAAAGCAGAAGTATGCCTATGGGAAAGCTTTATTCCTAAGGGCCTGGTTGAATTTCTATAGAGTTTCTGTACATGGGCATAATGAAGTATTAGTTCTGGACAGCTGTTCCCGTGACCTTGACATGTGCATAATGTTTAGTTGGCACATTTCTGAAGCCTTTTGGTGCTTTCACAACCTCCACTCCTTCCTTCTACAGCAGTGGTCCTTGGAGGCTTAACTAAGCTGCATTTTCTCCTCCTCCTCCTCCTTCTGGTTCTCTTACCTCCATTCTGCTCCTTTCACTATGTATTCTTTGCCCATCTACTCCTCCTCCTCCCAAGTCCTTATCTCCCATTTTCCTAGTGATTATCTTCCACTAGCAGACAAGTAAGACCTTTCGAGCTCAAGCTACATACTGCTGTGGTGATATCCTTCCTCATCAAGCCAAAGAGTGTGATCACCTGAGGGAAAAGGTCTTCACCCCTTAATGACAGCTCAACTTGAAACTTTGCTTAAGGATGCTCATGTATGCTCTCCTGCAGAGCTCTGCTCCAGTTAGCCTGAGCTGTGTCCTCAGGAAATAGCCTATGCAGACTCAGACCCTCTCTGAGTATATCCTCCTGTTAGAAGATTTCATGCATATAAACAAATAAAACTACCTCATAACCAATAGAGCTCCAAATTGAATGCAGGCTGAAGGATATCTCTGCACAAAATAGGTGTTAAAATGCTAATTTTTACTTTTCAAAATGCACCTGTCCTTCAAAGTTTCCAGGAAAATACACACACACACACACACACACACACACACACACACACACACACACACTGTAAAGGCAAAACAATTTCATCAGGACAGAAAAATGACTTTAAAAAACACAACACAGGAATAGGTCAAAGTTGCTTAGGAGACCAACAATGAATTTCTTTCCTGGAGCCAGGAAAGAAACTCCCAAAGACAAAAATATGGAAAAAAAAAACTTTTCTCCAGACTCCTAAAAGGACAAATGCATCTCCAACAGCTGACATTTGCTTGTAAAGAAAGAACAAATCTACCATATCTGATGCACAGAATTCTGCTGTAGTCATTTTAGTTTTATCAGTAATCTGACACTGTCTGAGCAAAATCTCAATTTTACACTAAAGTTGCCTGTTTTATCTCTTATATTTTGAGGAATTACTCATTGAGTTAGGAGTTTAAGAATTGAAAAGGATCTCAGAAGTGACCAAGCTTGTCTCACTCTCTCCATTTTCCAGTTGAGGAAACTGGGAACTCAGAGAGACAAAATCAATTTGCTAACTTGCCTGAATTCACACATATACTGGGTAACAAAGTCAGAATTTGGATTTATGTTCTTTTATTCCTTTATTTATTTATTGGTGAAGCAATTGGGGTTAAGAGACTTACCCAGTGTCACACAGCTAACATTAAGTGTCTAAGGCTAGATTTGAACTCAGATCCTCTTGAGTGAAAGATTGGTGCTCTATCTACTGTGCCATCTAGCTGTCTTTCTGCTTCTATTTTGTATATGTCTATTCTCCATGGGCTTCAAGAGACAAAGTGTGCACAATGGATAAAGAGTCTGTTTCAGAAGACTTGCTTTCAAGTTCTGCCTTTGACTTGACTTGCTAGGTGACCACAGATACAAGTCACTTAAACTCCCAGGGCCTCTACACACTCTCTAGACTAGGGTGTCAAATTCAGCCTGACACATTTTGACTTTGAAAGTCATAAATTAACATTATTTTTGTTGTATTTTTGTTTATGTTGTTAAACATTTCCCAGATACATTTTTAAAATTAATTTACTTAAACTTTAAAACAAAATAAAAAAGAAAAGAACATTGCCCCATGACTAGCAGAACATAAGAGAAGATTCAAAATATAAAACAATAAATTTCCATTTCAAGAAAGTTTTTTTTTTTTGCTTTTTTTGCTAAGGCAATTGGGGTTAAGTGACTTGCCCAGGGTCACACAGCTAGTTCAAGAAAGTTTTTAATAAAAACTGTACATTGTATTCAGAATTGTTCCTCTTTGCTTTGCTTCCTTGTAGGTTTTCTTTTGTTCTCTGCTTTGTACTTTTTACTTTATTGTTCTTCCCTTCCTTCCTCCCCACTCTCAAGACAGTTACAATTAAGTATGGATCTTTCTCTCTCTCTCCCTCTCTGTCTGTCTGTCTGTCTGTCTGTCTGTCTCTCTCTCTCTCTCTCTCTCTCTCTCTCTCCAGATCTATATTTATATATCTGTATCTATATAGCTACATATAATCTATGTCTACTTATGTCTAGCTATATCTATATAGATCTATATCTATAGATCTATATTCTCTCCCCTCATCCCCTTACCCTCTTATTTCTTTCTGAATTTAGAAAACTTTTATACTTTTCTAAATATATATTATTGTTCTCTCTTTAATCCATTTCTGATGACAGTAGGGTTCAGAACTACCTGTCCTCCTCCTCCATCTAATTCCTTTCAGTTTTCAACACAGTTTTACTTTTTTAGAATCATATCATACTTAGCTTTAAACATATGGTATTTCTCCTATTTTTCTTTTGAAATAACCAATTATGACGATCTTGGAAAAATGTTTACATTTCCATATATAAAACATTAACTATTTGTCCTTATTGAGTCCCTTATATTTAGTCTTTGATGCTTACTTCATATTTCCCTTGGATCTTGTATGTCAAATTTTCTATTAAATTCAGGGTTTGTTTGTGTTTTTTTGCAACAAAATCCTTAAAGTCTGGCAATTCCTTGAATATACACTTTTAAAAATTCAGGAATATGCTTAACTTTGCTGGGTATGATATTTTTGGCCACAGCCCCAGTTCTTTTGCTTTTCAATATGGGGTATACCAAGACCTATGATCTTATAATGTAGTTACTATTAGGTCTTGTGTGATTCTAATTGTGGCTCCACCATTTCTGATTTGTTTTTTTCTTTTGTTACTCATAATATTTTCTACTTGACCTTAGGTGGGCGGAAGGGGTGGGGAGGGTTGGGATTTGCCTATTATGTTCCTGTAAATTTTCCTTGTAGGATCTCTTTCAGATGGTGATCAGTGTTTTTTTTTCTATTTCTATTTTCCCTTCATGTTCTAACACCTCAGGACAATTTTCTTTGATTATTTCCTGTATTATTGTATAAAGATTATTTTTTGATCATAGCTTTCAGATAGTCCAATTATTCTTGTTTTCTTTTCTTGATTTGTTCTCCAGATTAGTGGTGTTTCTTATGAGATGTCTCATATTCTCTTCTATTTTTTGTTTTTTACATTTTGTTTTATTTCCTGTTTTCTTATAACTTCACTGACTTCCTCTTCTGAATTCTAGTTTTCAAGGAGTAGTCATTTTTCTTCCATAAGATTTTCAATCTTCTTTTCTAGTTGTCTGACTTTCTTTTCTTAATCTTTTTTTTTCTTGAATGGCTCTTTTTTGTTTTTTTGTTTTGATTTTTCTCAATCTCTCTCATTGAGTTTTAAAATATTTTTTGAGTGACATGAATTGTTTTGGGGCAGGTGACCATTTGACATTATTCTTTGGGATAAAAAAGACTTTTTTTTTTCTTCATTATTATCTTCTGAAGATCAGCCCAAGTCTTCCCTATTCCCATAATAACTTTCTATGGTTGGGTTATTTCTTTTCCAGCTTTTTTTTTAAACTTATATTATCTTAGTGTAAGCACCTCTAGTCCTGAGGTGTGGAGAATGGTTCCTTTGCTTTCAGGTGCTCCTTCCATTTTTCCCTCTGGTCTGAAACCAAAACCAAGAATCCCTCACTCCTGTAAGCACATGAGGCCAACAGTATCACTGCCCCACTGCTTTTGCCCTCACCTGGACTGTGTTGGTTCCTTCTTGGCCAATGCCACATCTCTGTTGAGCCTAGCATTCTTTATCAGCAGAGGTTGCCTGAATCTTCCCCAGCTTAGATGCTGGACTCCTCACACTGTATGCTGAACTTCCCACACTATCTAGGAAATGAAAATTCCCAAGGCTGAGGACAAGACTACTTCTCAACCACCTAACCCCAGGGCTCACCACTTGCTGTTTCAGTGGAACTCTCCTGGAAGAGTTTACAATTCACAGAGCCAAACCTTCATCCTTGTTTCTTTCTTCTAATCTTCTCTAGTTGTCCAGGAGAACCCCTTCTATATTCCATAACATTCATATACCATAATTTATTCAGCCACTCTCTCCAATTGATGGGCATCCATTCAGTTTCCAGTTTCTAGCCACCACAAAAAGAGCTGCCACAAACATTCTTGCACATGTGGGGCCCTTTCCTTCTTTTATGATTTTTTGGGATATAAGCCCAATAGAAACACTGCTGGGTCAAAGGGTATGCACAGTTTGATAACTTTTTGACCATAGCTCCAAATTGCTCTCCAGAATGGTTGGATCCGTTCACAGCTCCACCAACAATGTATCAGTGTCCCAGTTTTCCCACATCCCCTCCAACATTCATCGTTATCTTTTCCTGTCATTTTAGCCACTCTGACATGTGTATAGTGGTACCTCAGAGTTGTCTTAATTTGCATTTCTCTGATCAATAGTGATTTGGAGCAACTTTTCATATGAATAGAGATGGTCTTAATTTCATCATCTGAAAATTGTCTGTTCATATCCTTTGACCATTTATCAATTGGAGAATGGCTTGAATTCTTATAAATGTGAGAAAATTCTCTATATGTCTTAGAGATGAGACCTTTATCAGAACCCTTAAATGTAAAGATGATTTCCCAATTTGATGCTTCCCTCCTAATCTTGTCTGCATTAGTTTTGTTAGTACAGAAACTTTTTAACTTAATATAATCAAAATTATCTATCTGGTGTTCAATTAAGAGTTCCAGATCTTCCTTGGACATAAATTTATTCCATCTCCACAGGTCTGAGAAGTAAACTATCCCATGTTCCTCTAATTTGGTTATAACATCACTCTTTATATCTAGATCATGAACCCATTTAGATCTTATCTTGGTGTGTGGTGTTAGGTGTGGGTCCAGCCTTAATTTCTTCCACACTAGTTTCCAATTATCCCAGCAGTTTTTGCTGAATAGTGAGTACTTATCCCAAAAGCTGGGGTCTTTGGGTTTATCAAACACTAAATTGCTAATGTTATTACCTAGCCTGTCCTGATATCCTATCCTATGCCACTGATCAACTGCTCTGTTTCTCAGCCAGTACCAAATGGTTTTGATGACTGCTGCTTTATAATATAGTTTTATATCTGGTACAGCAAGGCCACCTTCATCTGTCTTTTTTTTCATTAATACCCTTGAAATCCTTGACCTTTTGTTCTTCCAAATGAAGTTTGCTACTATTTTTTCTAGATCTGTAAAATAATTTCTTGGGAGTTTGATTGGTATGGCACTAAATAAGTAAATTAGTTTGGGTAATATTGTCATTTTTATTATATTAGCTCGGCCTACCCATGAGTACTTAATGTTTTTCCAATTGAGTATGTCTGATTTTATTTGTGTGGAAAGTGTTTCGTAGTTTAGTTCATATAGTTTCTGACATTTTCTTGGCAGATAGATTCCTAAATATTTTATGCTATCATCTGTTATTTGGAAAGGAATTTTTTTTGTATCTCTTGCTGCTGAACTTTGTTGGTAATATATAAAAATGCTGATGATTTATGTGGATTAATTTTGTATACTGCCACTTTGCTAAAGTTGTGAATTGTTTCTAGTAGTTTTTTAGTTGAGTCTCTAGGGTTCTCTAAGTATACCATCATGTCATCTGCAAAGAGTGATAATTTGGTTTCTTCATTACCTACTCTGATTCCTTTTATCTCTTTTTCTTCTCTTATTGCCAAAGCTAACATTTCTAATACAATATTAAATAGTAATGGTGACAGTGGACAGCCTTGTTTCACTCCTGATGTTATTGGGAATGGTTCTAGTTTGTCTCCATTACATATGATACTTGCTGATGGTTTTAAATAGATGCTACTGATCATTTTAAGGAAAAGCTCATTTATTCCTATACTCTCTAGTGTTTTTAATAGAAAAGGGTGTTGGATTTTATCAAATGCTTTTTCTGCATCTATGGAGATAATCATATGGTTTTTGTTAGTTTGGTTATTAATATAATTGATTATGCTGATTGTTTTCCTGATATTGAACCAGCCCTGCATTCCTGGTATAAATCCTACTTGGTCAAGATGTATTATCCTGGAGATAACTTTTTGTAATCTTGTTGCTAAAATCTTATTTAAAATTTTTGCATCAATATTCATTAGGGAAATGGGTCTATAGTTTTCTTTCTCTGTTTTCACCCTACCTGGTTTAGCTATCAGCACCATATCGGTATCATAGAAGGAATTTGGTAGTATACCTTCTGTCCCTATTTTTTCAAATAGTTTGTATAGTATTGGAATTAACTGTTCTTTAAATGTTTGGTGGAATTCACATGTAAAACCATCTGGCCCTGGAGATTTTTTCTTAGGGAGTTGATTAATAGCTTTTTCTATTTCTTTTTCTAAAATGGGGCTATTTAAGTAATTTATTTCCTCTTCTGTTAACCTGGGCAATCTATATTTTTGTAGATATTCCTCCATTTCATTTAGATTATCGAATTTATTGGCATAAAGTTGGGCAAAGTAACTCCTAGTTATTACTCTAATTTCCTCTTCATTGGAGGAAAGTTCTCCCTTATCATTTTTGAGACTAACAATTTGATTTTCCTCTTTCCTTTTTCTGTTCAAATTAACTAAAGGCTTATCTATTTTGTTGGTTTTTTCATAAAACCAACTCTTACTTTTATTTATTAATTCAATAGTTTTCTTATTTTCAATTTTATTAATCTCACCTTTTATTTTCAGAATTTCAAATTTGGTATTTGATTGAGGGTTTTTAATTTGCTCTTTTTCTAGTTTTTTTATTTGTAACCCTAATTCATTGAACTTCTCTTTCTCTATTTTATGCAAATAAGAATCTAGAGATTTAAAGTTACCCCTTATAACTGCTTTGGCTGTATCCCACAAATTTTGGTATGTTGTCTCATTATTGTCATTCTCCTGGATGAAATTGTCGATTGTGTCTATAATTTGCTCTTTCACCCTTTCATTCTTAAGGATTAGATTATTTAATTTCCAATTAACTTTTGGTCTATTTTCTCCTGGCCTTATATTACATGTGAATTTTATTGCATCATGACCTGAAAATGATACATTTACTATTTCTGCTTTTCTACATTTGATTTTGAGGTTTTATGCCCTAACACATGATCAATTTTCGTATAAGTTCCATGAACCCCTGAGAAAAAGTATACTCCCTTCTATCACCATTCAATTTCCTCCAGAGATCTGTCATACCTAACTTATCTAACATTTTGTTTATCTCCCTAACTTCTTTCTTATTTATTTTGTGGTTTGATTTATCTAATTCTGAGAGAGCAAGGTTGAGATCCCCCACTAGTATAGTATTACTGTCTTTTTCTCCTTGCATCTCTTTTAGTTTATCCTCTAGGAATTTGGATGCTATACCACTTGGTGCATATATGTTTAGTATTGATACCTCTTCATTGTCTATGGTACCCTTTAGTAAAATATAGTTTCCTTCCTTATCTCTTTTAATTAGATCTATTTTTGCTTTTACTTGATCCGAGATAAGGATTGCTACCCCTGCTTTTTTTTGTCCACTTGAAGCATAAAAGATTCTGCTCCAGCCCTTTACCTTCATTCTGTATGTATCTCTATGTTTTAAATGTGTTTCTTGTAAACAACATATTGTAGGATTCTGGCTTTTAATCCAGGCCGCTATCTGTTTCTGTTTTATGGGAGAGTTCATCCCATTCACATTCACAGTTAAAATGACTATATCTATATTTCCTGCCATCTTATTTACCCAAAGTTGTATTTTTCTCTTCCCTTTCCCCTTACTCCCTTCCCCCCTCCCCAGTATTTTATTTTTGATGACCACCTCCCTCTAACAGTGCTTCCCCCTTTAGAACCCTCCTTCTTTTATACACCTTTCCCCTAATCCTTGTATTAATTTATCCCTTTCTTTTCCTCCTTTCCCTCCTACTTCCCTATACAGAGGGCCAAGTTTTTCCCTGGAATCAAATGTGTCTGATATGCTCTTTTACAGCCCAATCCAATGAGAGTAAGATTTACACAATACTCATCACCCTCCCTTCTTTCCCTCAATTATATGAGATTTTTCAATGTCTCTTCATGAGACTTTGCCTTATTTTATCTCCTTTTTTTTACTTTATTTTACCTCCTTTCCCTTCCCCCCCTTTTTTTACAGTATGATATACCTTCCACCTCTAATTTCTTTTCGATTATTATCAAAGTAAAATCAAATTATACCCCCATTCTTTAAGGATACCCCTAGTAGAGATATAGTTCTCGAGAGTTCTTTCCTTTTTACCTTTTTACGCTTCTCTAGAGTTCTGTGTTTGGAGGTCAAATTTTTGTTTAGATCTGATCTTTTCATTAGTAATAGGTGAAATTCTCCTGTATCATTAAATGACCATCTTCTTCCCTGGAAGATGATGCTCATTCTCGCTGGATAGCTTATTCTTGGCTGTAATCCAAGTTCTTTTGCCTTTCGGGAATATCTGATTCCAGGCCCTTCTTCTATCCTTCAATGTGGAAGCTGACAGATCCTGCGTCATTCTAATGACAGTTCCTCGCTATTTGAACTGTTTTTTTCTAGCAGCTTGTCATATCTTTTCCTTGGTGCGATAGTCCTGAAATTTGGCCACGATATTCCTTGGGGTTTTAATTTTGGTGTCTCTTTTAGGAGGTGATCAGTGAATTCTTTCAATGCCAACTTTGCCTTCTGATTCTAAAACATCAGGGCAATTCTCTTTCATGATTTCCTGGAAGATAGCATCAAGGTTCTTTTTTTCATCGTGACTTTCAGGGAGTCTGATAATCCTTAGAAGGTCTCTCCTGGATCTATTTTCCAAGTCAGTTGTTTTTCCTAGGAGAT
>JAJPUD010020000.1:1906-12374 GCA_023553655.1 Myrmecobius fasciatus
AATGACAATTCTTAAAACACTTGGAGTAAACTAAGTATAGTGTGATATAAACTATGAGTCCCAAGGACTTTATAGGGCCAATGCATTCAGGCTTCTCTGTGAATTATCCACTTTTAAATTTCCAGTTATTCCAATTGGAATTAAAATTCCAATCCAATTTACACACAGTATTTTAATTTTAACAAAAGAAGCAAAACTAGTGCTAATTGGAAAAAGCAATGAGATGTTTTCAAAGTAACAGACAATGGAATGTTAAATGTGGATTCTCCTGCCACTGACTTGTTCTGTGAATTTGGGCAAACTCCCCAGTTCATTTCAAATGAGGAGCTATTCCACATGTTCTCTGAGGTCTATTTGAGCTCTTAATACTATAATCCCTATGAATGGATGGTCTTGAGGGTTCCTCTCAGTGACAACATTCTATTTGTAGAATCACAAGGTTATCTATATTTTCTTATATTCACCAACAAGCTTGATCCTCATCTTTGTGAGATGGTTTAGATGTGGGATTTTCTTGTATTCTATACGTCATATATCTTGCAACTAACCATTGACGTTTCTGATTTTAAAATGATGCTTTGGAGAAAATATTAGGAATATTTTAACAACTTTAGACAGCACCAAAATATACTTGTAGTATGATTCCTTTTGTTTCCAAATCACCAAGAAAATTTAAAATTAGATTGAACTTTTAATTCTGTGTAAATATTTTTTTTTTCCTTTAGGGATGATCTGGTCTGAATGCAAGGAGATATGGGAGGAAGGACCCAGAGAATATATCATGTACCTATGGAATCTCCTGGATTTTGGGATGCTGTCCATTTTTGTGGCTTCATTCACAGCAAGGTTCATGGCTTTTCTAAAAGCCAGTGAAGCCCAGATGTATGTGGATCAATATATACAGGATGATAACCTCAACAATGTTACACTTCCCCCAGAAGTGGCCTACTTTACCTATGGTAAGATATCAAAGCTGGACTTGCAGCTTGGGGATGTGTGACTCAATGGAAAAGGTTCTGTCCTTGGAAACAAAAGACTTCAATTTAAGTCAAAGTTCTGTAAGTGATTGCTTTGTGACCTAGACAAGTCACTTAAACTCCCTGGGCCCATTTTGTCATCTGTAAAATGGGACAATAAGGCTTGGAATTGCTATCAGTCTCGCAATCTCAAAATATTGAGGGTCAAAAAGGAAAGAAATGGCTGATATTGAAAGAATAGATTAGATTAGTCTTTCTTGGTCCCAGGAGGAAAATATTGGATCGATAGGTGGGAGAGAGCTGCAGGGAGGCAGATTTAGGTTCAAAAGAAGGAAAAACTTTTTAATAATTTGAACTTCTTGTTGTTTGTCCTTCATTCTCAAAGAGGACCATGGCATCAGGGAGGTGATGCCATGCCATGTTAGTGAATTGGATTTAAGTGAGAGAGGGCTATGCAAGGACACCTGCTTTAAACTAAGGTCTTCAACAGGTCTCAATTTGACTAAAGCCACACCCATTCAATGATTAAAGCTAGGTAGCAATTTTCTTAGCCCAATTTCTGACCAAAGCAGAAATGAGTGCTATTTACATTCAATCTGAGTCAATCATTTCCCAAACAATGACTATGAAAAAGAAGAATGGACCAACTCAAACAAAAATGAAGTCCTGGTCACTAAAGGTCCTAAGATAGAGAGAGGCTAGCTGAGCACTTGTCAATAGAGAGAATTTGAACTTTTTAGCCGAATTGCATACATTTCTGAAATCTTTCTTTTTAGTTCTCAGATGCTGTGATGCAGTGAGATATTGTATGCACAGTATTTTATACATATAAAGGATGATCACTGTTGTTTATGCATCATTTCAATGTTATTGCAATCACCCTCCCATCCCCATGCTGAGTAAAGAGCTTTTCCTCTAATAATGGCAAAGTAACCCCACCTTCTTTGTCACTCTTATGTAGGATAGACCCAAAACAACCTCACATACAGCCACAAAGGGATTTGGTCAATAGGTACAACTCAGCAAACTGAAAATAAGGAGACTCACAAATTTCCAATAAACTAACAAACATAAAAAAAAATCTCTTCTACTTAGGAAAAATAGTTTTACTAGGATGATGACACTTTTGTTTTTTTTCTTTATGGACTCACTTTCCCCCCTTAAGAAACATCTGGTATTTCTAGTTCCTATCCAGAAGCATAATATTATTTAGCATTTATATTTGCAAAGCACTTTGCATTTATTATCTCATTTGACCCATATAGCAACCCAGAGTGGCAGACATTATTCTTTATGGGTTTTTTTTCTTATTTTTCTTATTTTATTTTTTATTCTTATTTTACCATGAGGAAGCCGAGGCAGAGAATAGCCAAACAATACTTTATGTAATAACACTTTATAAAGTGCTTTATAAATTTTATCTCATTTTATCCTCTTAACATTGAGAGGGAGGTGCCACTATTCTCCCCATTTTACATATGAGAAAACTGAAGCAGAGAATACCTGACTTGCCCAATATCACATAGCTAGAAAGTATCTGAGTGCAAATTTGAATCCAGGTCTACCTGAAATCAAGGTCCATCACTCTACTCAGTGCAATATTTAGCTGACTCATACTATTCATAATAATTATAGTAATTAGAAAAGTGAGGCAGAGTGGTATAGTTTTTAGGTCCAATGGTGGCATGAAACAACTAGCTATGTAATCTTGAGCTAATGCTTTTCTCTTTAGACTTTTGCTTTCCCAACTTGTAAATGAGAGAATAGAATAAGATGATCTTAGTGAACCCTTTCAGTTTTTAAGTTCTATGATTTTTTTTCAAAGGTCATATAAATCTAAGGACTGGGGGAGACTGACTAAAGGCATAATGACCCAATGAAAATTCCCAATGAGTGAAATGTGGGTAGGGGAATAAAATGGCCCCCTCTGACTGTGATAAAGCTTATTTAGCCCAGAAATTCTAATAATTAAATAAAGTAATAACAGGCACAAATTCTCAATCCAAAAATCCATTATGTTCAGCCAGTGTGCTTGTTAATCAAATTTCCATAAAATGAATTACATTTTAAATGTTATAGGGAAGCTCACCATTTAAAGAGGTCCTGTACTGATTTTTTTTAAGGATCTTTCTACAATGCCTATTGCCACTAGTTGTTTGCAAACGAATCCTCCCTTAAAACATGATACAACTACCTTTGTTCATTGTGCTCAGCTCACCACAGGAAGCTGAAAAAGCCTTGAGACTAGAGGACTGGGCTCTTTGAAGCATGTCCTTTATTAATAACACAACCTAGGGCATGGTGCTGCTGGCTGATGGTGAATTACATTTCATCGTAGGTAGATTAAGACTAAACCCAGATGACAGTATTATTACTCAAGTTTTCCTAGTTTATACTGAACCTGTCTCAGGAAAGCTTGATTCGTCTTATTTTATTTTTTTTTCTTAAAATGTTTGTCTAGGTTTTTTCAATGACATCTAGTAAAGAGTGCCCTCTGGTGGACATACAGCATTTACTTTCAACCATACTTCAGGGTCCCTTACAGCACAAGGTTATATAAATACATTTATAACATGCCAGAGCTGGAAACTGAAGCTCAGAAACTTTCCACAGTTATATAGTTCATAATTTAGGACAAGAACTCAAATTTCCAGAGTCCCACTCTCAGGAATCCCCAACATCTCATCAGCTGTTACGGTTCAGGAAATTGTAGGGACCTTTGATACATCCCATCTATCTCAGATTGTTCACAGAAGGCTAGTCAAGCAGAAACAGATCTCAGCAGAAGGATCAAATGTTATTTATTTTACTTTTTTTTTCTTTTAAGTAAAGCCTGACCCAGTGAAATAGCTCTAAAAAAAGAAATTATCCAATATAGTAGATAAAAAGTCAGAAGATCTGAACTTGAGTCTTGGCTGGGTCTCAATTACCTAGTTGATCCCTCTAAGGGGGGTGGGATATATAATAACTATTTACTTAATGTAAACAAGGAACTGATCAAGGTACAAAGATAAAGAACTTACATTCCTTCTGTTCTACATGTGGTACCATGTTTATTGGAATGAGAATCCAATAACTTCATTTAAATGCTGTTTCGGCCTTACTCTTTGTTATCTTGAACAAGTCACAAGATGTTTCCTCATCTATAAAATGGAAAGGCTAAGCTAAATAACCTCCAATATTCCTTCTAGCTCTAAATCTTTGAAGTTTATCAATATTTCTTAATAAATAATAAGTGCAATTTTTGTGAAGTGATACAAGTCATTTTCTCCAGATAAGCAGGGCTTTATCTTATATTAGTCAATTCATCTAGAAATAAGGAATTATTAGAAATATCATTTGTTCTTTTCACTTTTCTATCTGTATTTCAAGGCTATGGGCTTTCAGTTATATCAACTAAACTTAGAGGATCAAGTATAAGATAAAGTTTTCTAGTTATTCAGGTTTATGTCTCGATTTAAACAGATGCCTATTTAATTTCCTTCTCTCTTTTTGACTTGAGTTTGGGCTTTGAAAACCAAGAAAAATAGTTATCTATTGTACAGCCCCAATTAATTCTCTCTCTCTCTCTCTCTCTCTCTCTCTCTCTCTCTCTCTCTCTCTTCCCTCTCTTCTTTCCTCCCTCTCCCTCCCCCCTCCCTCTCCCTTCTGCCTCCCCTCTCCTTCTGCCTCCTTCCCTCCCTCTCCCTGTTCCCCCCCTCTTTCTCCCTTCTCCCTCCCTTCTTCTCCCTTTCCCTCTCTGTCTCTCTCCCTCTCCCTCTCTCTTCCCCTCCCCCTCTTCCCCTCCCTTCCTCTCCCTCTCTGTATTGCTGTCTCTTTCTCTCTGGGTTGATGGAGGGAATTTCCATACTGATAAGATCACAGTCAGAATTCTGCCTATGGCTTTGAGTTCCATGAAATCACAAATCTGACCCTTTGTCTAACAACAGCAACATCAGTGATATAAGTTAAATGAAAATATCTTGTTGAGCTTGAACTAGTCTTGTATTCAAATACCTGTCTAGTTAAGCTCTAAGGTACCTATTTTTCATAGAATCCTTGACTCAGCCCATCAGAGGCAGTAATTACTATTAAAAGAAAGGGATAGGGAGAGATTTTCAGGCTGGGGAAAGAGGAAGTTATTGACTACAGATTTAATGTGAACAACAATGTGACAAGACAGTATAAAAAGATCACATCACTTCCAACATTAACAGTGTCTTTAGAGGCTCCTCTAATCATTTTCTGCCCCACTCAGACCATATCTGGATAACTTTATTCACATTTTATGAAGGGTATTGACAAATTGGAGCATGTTCAAAAGAAAGTAATCAGTTCAATGAAAAGACTGGTGATGATGTCGCATAAGTATCAGTTAAAAGAAATAGAAGAAACAAGATTTGGGGGAGGGTACAAGAATAAGGAAGGCTATTATCACTTCCTCAAAGTGTTTGAAGAACTGATAGGAAGCTAAGGAATTTAGATACTCTTAGAGAGACATATTTAGGCCTCATGTGAGAAAAACTTCATATTTAAGCAATTTAAAAATCACAGAAGGCAATAGCCTCTAGATGGCAACACATAAGGGATATTGTAAAGAAAATTCCTAGCAGCTGAGTTCCCTTCCAGCTCTGAGATTCTCTGATTCATAGTCATTGCTTATTTAAGGAGAAGCTTATACAAATATTCCACTCATTTAAGGAATATTTCTCTCTCCATCTCTGCCAATTGTTCTTTTTCTAAAATTAAGGAAAGAACCCAGCTAAGTTAGCTTCTAGACCTTGTCAGAGTACACACTAACATCTATCTTTACTCATCTCATTAATTTGTATTATCTACCATGCATTTTTAAGACAAAATAGGCAAACAAAAATGCAATATTCATACTTAAATGTAGAGTAGTAAGTAGAAAACTGGATTCCAGAATCAGGAAGAATTGGGTTTGAGTACTTGAAATATTATTAGCCGTATATCTCTAGACAAGTTACTTAAACCCTTAATCCTCCAGTCAACTCTTTCAGACTGTCATGGCTTTGGGTATCATCTCTATTCAGATGACTACTGAATCTATGTATCTACCCCTAGACTTTGTCCTGAGATCCAGTACCACATTACCTGTTAGATATTGCAAACTAGATGCCTATAGGAACTCAAAATGTTCAAAATAACACTCATCATCTTTCCCCAAACCTACCTCTCTTTCAAACTTCCAAATCTCTGTGTTATCCTAAACTCTTCACTTCCTCATTCCATATACTCAGTTTATTGTCAGATCTTCACATTTCATTTTTCAAAACATCCGCCACATCTAACTCCTCATCAGTCATAAAGTCACCACATTCAGGCCTTTATTATGTCTAGCTTGGATAATTATTTTTGTTGTTTAGTCATTTTCATTCATGTTAACTCTTTGTAACTCCATTTGGGTTTTCTTGGCAAAGGTATTATATTGGTTTGCTATTTTCTTCTATAGATCATTTTATAGGTGAAAAACTGGGATTAAGTGACTTGACCAGACTGGATTTGAACTCAGTTCTTCCTGACTCTAGAACAGCATTCTATCCACCATACCATCCATTGAGTTTTCTTGAGTAAGATACTGAACTGGTTAGCCATTTTCTTCTCCTGGATGTCCTCATTTTACATATGAGAAATTGAAGCAAATATGGGTTAAGTGACTTGCCCAGGTACACACAGCTATTAAGTGTTTGCATACTGATTTGAACTCAGATCTTCCTAGCTCAAAGCTCATTACTCTATCCACTGCACCAACTAGTTCTGAATAAGTACAATAGCACCTGTTATTAATAATCACTATTCCCATACTAGTCTTTCCTTCACACAACTTCCCCTATAATTTTCTTTAAGTTTTAAACATATCTTTATCATGTCACTCCCCTACTCAAGAAATTCTGATTGTTGTCCATCACCTCAAGAATAAAATGGCTAGATGGGAGCAAGGTATAAAGAAGCTTGAAAAGCTATCAGGTCAGTGTGTGAACAACTTGGAATTAATAGGAAATTCACATTTTATTGGAGGATCCCCTAAGTGATCCATATTTGCTGTAGCCACAAGAGGGATGGGAGTACTAAAGAAGCTTGGCCCAATAAATTCATCAATAAAGTACAAAGAGCCAGCAAGTACTGACTCTGCTACCAACTAGGATAAGTTCTTTAATTCTTATGAATTTCCTTTTCTGTAAAATCAGAGGATTAGAGTAGGCTCAGAGGTATCAAACTGGCAGCCCACCAGCCAGCCTGTAAAAATGTTTAAATGAAGTCCAAACCCGATGAAAATATAATTGAAAAATTAATTTTAAAATATAATATTGATATTGTTAATTTAGGGTTTTCTGAGTCAATATACAGCCTACAGAGATCTGCTACTGTTAGACTTTGCACTAGATGATTTGCAAGACCCTTCTAGTTAAACTCTAGGTTCCTTTAAATACCTTACGATCCCCAAATCAGTATTTGTTCACTAGAGAGCAGCTTGGAGGTCACTAAAATAAAATAATAATGACTATAATAAATCACCTGTATAGGGCACTCAAAGTCTTTTATAAAGCACTACAACAACCTATAAAACAACTAGTGCTAGAATTCTTATCTCCATATTACAGATCTGAGGTTCAGGTAGTTAAAATCCTGTGTTCATGGTCACAAAGTTCATAAGCATTAGAAATGGGACTTGAATCTTGAGCTCCCGAGTCTATTAAATTGTAAATTTCTTCAGAGCAAGGTCCATGTTGTATCTTTTTAATTTTTTTGTTTTTTTCTTCAATGACTAGCCCAGCATCTTACACATAGTGGATACTAAATAAATGTCTTACACTTTTCTATCACAGATTTAAAGTTTAATAGAACTTGTAGGTCATCATCCCTCACTCTCATTTTATAAATGAGGTTTGAGGTCCAGAGAAGTTCAGTCTCTTGCCTAAGATTACACAGCTAGTAATTGATAGAACTGAGATTTCAATTTTGGCACCCCTTTCCTGTGACAATCCAAATGTTGCTAGGGGCATTACTCTTTCACAGTTTTCAGGAGAGTTTTTCCCCCTTAATAAGCTCTATTCTACAGCAAAACACAGAAGAATGATAATAGTATTCTTTACAGGGACAAATTACTTTATATATGGCATCTTATTTTGCAAAAGAAGAAACTAAAGCTTTCTGATTTCTCCCCCAAAAAACAAAAAATACACAACTAGTGAAAAATAAAGCCTTGAACTCAAATCTTGTCTCTAACTCCAGTATTTTTCCCATCACACCAGAACTGTATCATTGGCATAATGCTAAACAGACTAAATTTATTAATAATAATAATAGTAAAGAGCATTTATAGAGTACCTACCATATTCCAGATACTGTGCTAAATGATTTGCAAATATTATCTTATTTTATCCCTAAGAGATCGGTGCTATTACTGTCCCCATTTTACAGTGGGGAAACTGAGGACAACAGAAGTAACTTGCCCAAGTTGACATAGCTCAGAAGTATCTGAAACCAAATTTGAACTCAGTCTTTCCTGACTCCAAACCTAGAGCTTTATCTACTGTGTCACTTAGCTACATTTTAACAGTGAAATATGGTTTGCCATTTTAAAAATCTTAGGTGTGATAATCCGAAAATGAAACATTCCTCCTTACAATTTGGATGTAGTAGACCCCTAATCAAAGCCTCTCCAGTCTTAAATACTTCCTGGGACAGTTTTAACTTTAGCACAGTTATTAGCAATTAGGAATAATCCTGGTCAAAGTGGAGAGCAAGTCACTCTCCTGAGCTGTATCATAACCATAGTTCTGTTTTTCTTGCTTACCCATTGCCCATTATCTAAAGGAAAAATATAAGAATATGTTCTAAGTCTTCCCTCTGTGTTAAATAATGTTAATGAGAAAATATTTAAAGGATCATAGATTCAGGACAGAAGAAACCTTAAAGATTATTAAATCCAACCTCTTCAACTAATTGTTGAGGGAACAGGCCCAAAGTGATTTCTCCATTAAGTGACTTCCTTCTTGCCCTCCTGTCCACTATATATCTAAACTACTCAAGATTGAGTATCAAATGTCTGTGCTTCTTGAACGTTATGGCTATGAGTACTCAGTAACCCTGTCCCATTTCCCATTAAGCCCTTTCTCTTCCCTAACAGGTAACCTCCACAATTTTCTTTTAGCCAGGAACAAATGGCGGACCTCTGACCCTCAGATCATATCAGAAGGACTATATGCCATAGCCGTGGTACTGAGCTTCTCCTGCATTGCTTACATTCTTCCAGCCAACGAGAGCTTTGGGCCCCTGCAGATTTCTTTGGGAAGAACAGTGAAGGATATATTCAAGTTCATGGTCATTTTCATCATGGTGTTTGTTGCCTTCATGATTGGAATGTTCAACCTGTATTCCTACTACCTTGGTGCAAAATATAACCCAGCATTCACAACGTGAGTATTCAGAAGAAAATTTGACCTGAAAGGGTCCACATCTTCAGTAGGTTGTCCTATATGACAATAACATAAAGACCATTTTCCTCGGTAAAGCGGTCTATGTTAAAGGAGATGGAATGTTATATACAATGGAATAGCTAGTAGTCTCATTAGACTGGAATAAAGTGTTTGTAAAGGCAAGTAAGAGCAAAGAAAGCCTTCAAGGGGTAAGCTGGCCAGAGCCTACACCTCTCATTTCCTCAACTCCATTGTTTTGTCCACAATAGTACATACAGCTCCTAACCTCTAATGAAAAGACACGATCCTCTAATATTAGGACATGGGGAACAGCTCTGAACCCCTGCAAGCCCAGATTTCTCAAGGCAAGCTGATCACCCTTACCTTAGATGAGGGTTTGTTAACTTTTTTCAATTGCAATCTCTTTTTGCCTAAGAAATTTTTATGTTAACCTGAATATATAGGTATATAAAGTAGGTATAAAAATCAAACATTTACTGATAATAAATCATAATCTTGTGGCCCCCACTTTTGGTGTCAAGACCCCATATGGGGTCACGAACCACAGTATAAGAAGCTGGGCTATAGATAATGGTTAATTCAGGAACAGGTGTTGCAGAGTACTAGTTCGCTAATGCAGCAGCTAGACTATGGAAGCCACCTGTTTACATTTTCTCTCTCAAAACACAGAGTGGTCACAAATTGAAATTTATTATATAATGGAAAGAGCCCAGGTGGCTCAGTTATCCTAGGTTGCCAACTCACTCCTCTCATTCACTCTGCAGCTGCTTCTCTCTCTTAAAAGCAGCCAGCCAGCAGATCAATCCTAAATGGGGAGGGGGGGTGGAGAAGGGGGAATGAGGGAAGCTCTGTTAGCAGAATCATTCCTACCTGCAAAAGCCCCAAGTGAACAATGACTCTCTAGCTTCTGCTGGAGAGCTAAAGACTTGTACTTTCTCATACTAATACTAATCCAAAGGGAGCATGGAGTCTCAGCTGCTTTTGTTGCTAATGCCTAAAGATGCAATTCATAGGACAGATAAAAAGAAGAAAACCCTGCTACCTAAAAAA
>JAJPUD010020001.1:494-25527 GCA_023553655.1 Myrmecobius fasciatus
AAAATTGCCCTGATGTTTTAGAACCAGAAGGCAAAATTGATATTGAAAGAATTCACCAATCACCTCCTGAAAGAGACCCCAAAATTAAAACCCCAAGAATATTGCAGCCAAATTTCAGGACTATCGCACCAAGGAAAAGATATTGCAAGCAGCTAGAAAGAAACAGTTCAAATACTGAGGAACTGTAAATAAAATTACACAAGACCTGTCAGCTTCCACATTAAAGGATCAAAGGGCCTGGAATCAGATTTTGCGAAAGGCAAAAGAACTTGGTTTACAACCAAGAATAAGTTATCCAGCTAGAATGAGCATTATCTTCTAGGGAAGAAGATGGTCTTCAATGATACAGGAGAATTTCACCTATTTCTAATGAAAAGAACAGATCTGAACAAAAAATTTGACCTCCAAACACAGAACTCAAGAGAAGCATAAAAAGGTAAAAAGGAAAGAACTCTTGAGAACTATATTTCTACTGTGGGTATCCTTAAAGAATGGGGGTATAATTTGATTTTACTTTGATAATAATGGAAAAGAAATTAGAGGTGGAAGAGATATCATACTATTAAAAAAGGGGGGAGGGGAAAGGAAGTAAAATAAAGTAAAAAAAAGGAGGTAAAATAAGGCAAAGTCTCATAAAGAGACATAGAAAATCTAATATAATTGAGGAAAAGAAGGGAGGGTGATGAGTATTGTGTAAATCTTACTCTCGTTATATTGGGCTCTAAAAGAGTATATCAGACACATTTGGCTTCAAAGAAAAATTTGGCCCTCCTTATATGGAAGTAGGAGGGAAAGGAGGAAAAGAAAGGGATAGACTAATAGAAGGACTAGGGGAAAGGTGTAAAAAAGGGGGAGGGGTTCTAAAGGGGGGAGGACTGTTAGAGGGAGGTGGTCATCAAAAACAAAATACTGGGGAGGGGGAAAGGGAGAAAGGGGAAAGGGAAGAGAAAAACATAACTTTGAGTAAATAAGATGGCAGGAAATACAAAATTAGTTATTTTAACTCTCCCATAAAGCGGAAGCAGAAAGCAGACTGGATTAAAAGCCAGAATCCTACAATATGTTGTTTACAAGAAACACATCTAAAACATAGAGATACATACAAAGTGAAGGTAAAGGGCTGGAGAAAAATCTTTTATGCTTCAGGTGAACAAAAATAAGCAGGGGTAGCAATCCTTATCTCAAATCAAGTAAAAGCAAAAATAAATCTAATTAAAAGAGATAAGAAAGGAAACTATATTTTACTAAAGAGTACCATAGACAATGAGGCGGTATCAATACTAAACATATATGCACCAAGTGGTATAGCATCCAAATTCCTAGAGGAGAAACTACAGAGATGCAAGGAGAAATAGACAGTGCAAATATAATAGTGGGGGAATCTCAACCTTGCTCTCTCAGAATTAGATAAATCAAACCACAAAATAAATAAGAAAGAAGTTAGGGAGATAAACAAAATGTTAGATAAGTTAGGTATGACAGAACTCTGGAGGAAATTGAATGGTGATAGAAGGGAGTATACTTTTTTCTCAGGGGTTCATGGAACTTATACGAAAATTGATCATGTGTTAGGGCATAAAAACCTCAAAATCAAATGTAGAAAAGCAGAATTAGTAAATGCATCCTTTTCAGATCATGATGCAATAAAACTCACATGTATTATAAGGCCAGGAGAAAATCGACCACAAGTTAATTGGAAATTAAATAATCTAATCCTGAAGAATGAATGGGTGAAAGATCAAATTGTAGACACAATCGATAATTTCATCTAGGAGAATGACAATAATGAGACAATATACCAAAATTTGTGGGATATGACCAAAGTGGTTATAAGGGATAATTTTATATCTCTAGATGCTTACTTGCATAAAATAGAGAAAAAGAAGATCAATGAATTGGACTTACAATTAAAAAAGGTAGAAAAAGAGCAAATTAAAAATCCTCAATTAAATACCAAATTAAAAATTCTGAAAATAAAAGGTGAGATTAATAAAATTGAAAATAAGAAAACTATTAAATTAATAAATAAAACTAAGAGTTGGTTTTATGAAAAAACCAACAAAATAGATAAGCCTTTAGTTAATTTGATCAGAAAAAGGAAAGGAAAATCAAATTGTTAGTCTCAAAAATGACAAGGGAGAACTTTCCTCCAATGAAGAGGAAATTAGAGTAATAATTAGGAGTTACTTTGCCCAACTTTATGCCAATAAACTTGATAATCTATATGAAATGGAGGAATATCTACAAAAATATAGATTGCCCAGGTTAACAGAAGAGGAAATAAATTATTTAAATAGCCCCATTTTAGAAAAAGAAATAGAACAAGCTATTAATCAACTCCCTAAGAAAAAAATCTCCAGGGCCAGATGGATTTACATGTGAATTCTACCAAACATTCAAAGAACAGTTAATCCCAATACTATATAAACTATTTGAAAAAAATAGGGAAAGAAGGTGTACTACCAAATTCCTTCTATGACACAGATATGGTACTGATAGCTAAACCAGGTAGGGAGAAAACTGAGAAAGAAAATTATTGACCAATTTCCCTAATGAATCTTGATGCAAAAATTTTAAATAAGATTTTAGCAATGAGATTACAGAAAGTCATCCCCAGGATAATACACTATGACCAAGTAGGTTTTATACCAGGAATGCAGGGCTGGTTCAATATTAAGGAAACTATCAGCATAATCAATTATATTAATAACCAAATTAACAAAAACCATATGATTATTTCAATAGATGCAGAAAAAGCATTTGATACAATCCGACACCCATTCCTATTAAAAAACACTAGAGAGTATAGGAATAAATGGGCTTTTCCTTAAAATGATTAGCAGCATCTTTCTTAAAACCTTCAGCAAGCATCATATGTAATGGAGTCAAACTAGACCCATTCCCAATAAGATCAGGAGTGAAACAAGGCTGCCCACTGTCACCATTATTATTTAATATTGCTTAGAAATGTTAGTTTTGGCGATAAGAGAAGAAAAAGAGATTAAAGGAATTAGAGTAGGCAATGAGGAAACCAAATTATCACTCTTTGCAGATGACATGATGGTATACTTAGAGAACCTTAGAGACCTGACTAAAAAATTCCTAGAAACAATTCAAAACTTTAGCAAAATTGCAGGATACAAAATAAATCTACATAAATCAGCAGCATTTCTATATATTACCAACAAAGTTCAGCAGCAAGAGATACAAAAAGAAATTCCATTCAGAATAACTGTGCCAAGGGAAAGTCAGGAACTATATGAACTAAACTACAAAACACTCTCCACACAAATAAAATCAGACCTAGTCAATTGGAAAAACATCAAGTGTTCATGGGTAGGCCGAGCGAATATAATAAAAATGACAATACTACCCTAACTAATCTACTTATTTAGTGCCATACCAATCAAACTCCCAAGAAATTTTTTGACAGATCTAGAAAAAATAGTAGCAAAGTTCATTTGGATGAACAAAAGATCAAGAGTTTCAAGGGAATTAATGAAAAAAAAAAGGCTGATGATGGTGGCCTTGCTGTACCAGATTTAAAACTAAAGTAGCGGTCATCAAAACCATTTGGTACTGGCTAAGAAATAGAGTAGTTGATCAGTGGCATAGGATGGAATCACAGGACAAACTCGGCGATAACTATAGCAATTTAGTCTTTGATAAACCCAAAGACCCCAGCTTCTGGGATAAGTACTCATCATTCAACAAAAACTGCTGGGAAAATTGGAAACTAGTGTGGAAGAAATTAGGGCTTGACCCACATCTAACACCACATACCAGGATAAGATCTAAATGGGTTCATGATCTAGATATAAAGAGTGATATACATAAATTAGAGGAATGTAGTATAGTTTACCTCTCAGACCTGTGGAGATGGAATAAATTTATGTCCAAAGAAGAACTGGAACTCTTCATTGAACACCAGATAGATAATTTTGACTATATTAAGTGAAAAAGTTTTTGTACAAACAAAACCATGCAGTCAAGATTAGGAGGGAAGCAATAAATTGGGAAATCATCTTTACATTTATGGTTTCTGATAAAGGTCTCATCTCTAAAATATATAGAGAATTGTCTCATATTTATAAGAATTCAAGCCATTCTCCAATTGATAAATGATCAAAGGATATGAACAGACAATTTTCAGATGATGAAATTAAAACTATTTGTAGTCATATGAAGGGGTGTTTCAAATCACTATTGATCAGAGAAATGCAAATTAAGACAACTCTGAGGTACCACTACACACCTGTCAGATTGGCTAAAATGACAAGAAAAGATAATGATGAATGTTGGAGGGGATGTGGGAAGGCTGGGACACTGATGCATTGTTGGTGGAGCTGTGAACGGATACAGCCATTCTGGAGAGCAATCTGGAACTATGCTCAAAAAGTTATCAAACTGTGCATACCCTTTCACCCAGCAGTGTTTCTATTGGGCTTATATCCCAAAGAAATCATAAAGGAAGGAAAGGGACCCAGATGTACAAAAATGTTTGTGGCAGCCCTTTTTGTAGTGGCTAGAAACTGGAAACTGAATAGATGCCCTTCAATTGGAGAATCGCTGAATAAATTATGGTATATGAATGTTATGGAATATTATTGTTCTGTGAGAAACGACCAGCAGGACGATTTCAGAGAGGCCTGGAGAAACTTGCATGAACTGATTCTGAGTGAAACGAGCAGAACCAGGAGATCATTATACACGGCAACAACAATACCATATGATGATCAATTTTGATGGACATGGCTCTCTTCAACAATGAAATGTTTCAAACCACTTCCAATTGTTCAGTGAAGAAAGCCATATACACCCAGTGAGAGGGGTGTGAAATGTGGACGACAACATATCATCTTCATGCTCTCTTTTGATGTTGGCTTGTATTGTGTTTCCTTTCTCTGATTTTTCTTTCTTGTAGATATGATTTTCCTTGCACAAAAATGATGTATGGAAATATGTATACATATATTCGATTTGTCAAGTATTTTAACATAATTAACATGTAGTGGATATCCTGCCATCTAGAGGAAGGGTGGGGAGTAGCGGGGGAGAACTTTGTAACAGAAAACTTTGTAAGGGTTTGTTGAAGAATTACCCATACATATGTTTTGCAAATAAAAAGTTTTAATAATAAAATAAATAAATAAATAAATAAATAAAAAAGAAAACATTATCTTCCATAATAATGGAAAACATACTGTTATCAAACTGTCTACAAACTATATACCTCATTTTAAAGGGAAGAAATAAAAGACCTTCTTTTTCTATCAAAAACCTTGGCATTTACATAGTGTTTTCAATTCTAAAATGTCTCTCAGTCACTCTGATTATTTATTCTTTACCATGTCCCTAGTCTATGAGAGAGATTAATATCAAACTGACTCATTCATAGGATACTTCAGGGCTTTGTTCAGTGGCAGGAACTTGATGTCAGGGAATGGCTAAAAATCGATAGTCTGGGATTCAGAAGTCTAAAATAATAACAACCAACATGCAGATAATGTTTTAAAAATTAAAGAGTGCTTTACAGTCATTAACTTGTTTGAACTTCACACCAATCCAATCAAATAGGGTAATATGGGTATTCTTATGTGCACTTTACGGAAAAGGAAACTGTGGTTTAAAGTAACTAAAGGGACTTGCCTCCAAGGGTGAAAAATGACAAAGTTCAGATTTTATAATAGATTGTTCACTCACATATATGAAACATATGAGATTGGGTCATATGTAAAAGGACTAGTGAAGGAGCTGCTTCTCCCACTGATTCTGTAGGGTTGATGATGCTTTCTAATGATAAAATATCTCTGCTCCCAGCTCTCCCTAGCCTGGTCACTGTGGCACATAAAAGATGAAAATCCCTCAATTGCTTGATCTCATAGTCTCCACTGACCACTAATGAGCTGAATGATGCTGAGTACTACATGACTTCTCAGTCTGCTGCTTAGCTCACTGAGCCATCCCTAAAATTTTTTCTTTCAAATAATACAAACAAAGAAGGTAAGGGAACATTTATGTTGGCAATGTTCCTTACTAACTCCTTGACATTAAAACCCTAATTTATTTGAGCTTCAGTTTTCTTAATATTCTTATCTAAATACCAAAATAATAACTGCTCTGTCTTGCCCTTCCCACCACATTGGATTATAATCCAAATTAAATACGATGGTTTATGTGAAAGTACTATGAAAACAGTAAAATGCTATGAAAATGTAAGAAGCTGTCACTGCTGATATTATTTATCTACTTATTAATAGGTAGCTTTCAATTTTGTTACTTTCAATTTTGTAAAGCACTTTACAAATATTATCTCACTTGATCCTCCCAATAAATAGGTATTAGGACTATTATCCCAATTTTATAGATGAGATTAAGGTAGACAGAGATTAAATGACTTGCCCAGGATCACACAGCTGGTAAATATCTGATAATACATTTCAACTCAGGCCCTCTTGACTCCAAATCCAGCATTCAACCCACAGTACCATCCAAGGGTATCAAATTCCAGAAAGAAGTAGCATGTCATGATGGACAAATTATTGGACTGAGAGAAGACATGGCTAAAAATCCCATCTCTGATGCTTTCTGGTTGTGTCTTTGAAGATACCTTGTACTAAATTCACATTACCTGAGTCTGTGAGCTTCATCTTCCTTATCTATAAAATGAAGGGAGTAGGTTAAAGCGCCTCTAAACCCTCTTTTACTTATAAATCTATCATCCTATGCTCAATGTCCCTTCCCCACATTTAACTCCTAAAAATCATAAATTAGAGTTGCAGATTCACATTAGTAAAGGGAATTTCAACAGTGACAATTCACCATATCAGTGATATTATAATGATATCCAATACAATGATTAAAGATAATTCCAAAGGACTCATCATGAAAAACGCTATCTACCTACAGAAAAAGAACTGATAGTGTCTGATTAGAAATCAAGGTATATTATTTTTCATTTTTTTTTAGTGTGTGTCTGGAGGTGTGCTTTTGTTTTCTTTCATAAGATGACTAATTTGGAAATGTTTTGCATGATTGCACATGCACAAACTTTATATCAAATTGCTTATCCTCTCAGTAAGGAAGGAAGAGGGAGAAGAGAGGGAGAAAGTTTGCAACTCAAAATTTAAAAAAAAGCAAAAAAATAAATGTTAGATGGCAGCTAGATGGCAAAGTCAACAGAGCACTGGCCCTGGAGTCAAGAGGATCTGAATTCAAATTTAGTCTCAGACCTTTACTGACAGTACAATCCTGTACAAATCACTTAAACTTATTTTCTCAAAAAAAAAGTTAAAATTTGTTTTTACATGCAATTGGAAAAAAATATTACTTTAAAATTGCTATTCTTTCATGAAAATTGCATTACAGATTTAACTGTAATTAACAAATTATGGCCTTGAACAAGTCACAATTTCTCTGGTCCCATTTTCTCACAGAAAAATTAGAGATTTAGCCTAGATAACTTCTAAAGGTTTTTATCAGCTATAATTCTGTGATCCGATGTCTAAATGATCTTTAATGTCTTTCCTTTCTCTGACAAAAGAAATATTTTAAGTACAAAGTATATTAAAAATCAAAGAACTGAAAGAAATGAAAATTTGTCATATAGTTAACTCATCTCTATTCAGAAAGGATGGCACTTAAGTCACTGCAAAAAGAGGAAGGTATCTATTTTTAGAGATCCTATGAGAGGGAAATTTTATATTCCCTCACATGTACCATTAGTTCTCCTAGAAAAGATGTTTAGAAAATGCAAATTTGTTTTTATGTGATTAATAGAATAAGGATCATTTTGAGCATAAAAGAAATTTTAGTTCATTTGTGTGCCATTTCTTCTGTGAGAAAATGCAAACACAGAAAACCACAATTTCACAATAATCCACTGCAATCCTTGTAAAGCCCACTTCCACAAGCAAACTTCAGATCTTTTTCAAGGTCAAATTTCATATTTGTTATATCTCTTCTCTCCTGTGAAAGGAGAGGAGCTGGTCCTGACTCCTTTATTCCTACTACCTTCTGCCAACACTTAACCTGAGGTCCACTCTTTCACACAAAAGCAAACTCAAAATTTGTGATTACAAATAATAACAATGTTGCTGAATGTCAGCAGAATGCTAGGAAGGAAAGAAAATAGGAAAGAATGAAACCATAGGCTGGTCAAAGGATTTAAACCAAAAGAAATAAGATGAAGAAAAGGAACTAGAAAATAAATTCAGAAAGAATACAAAGAATACAAAATACCCCAGCCCACCCCCCCCAAAAAAAGAAGAAAATTTCAGGGTTTCATTTCTTCACTGCGAATGGAAAGAAGAAATTGTATGAAGTTTTCATAGAAAGAAGACTACTTAATACAATATTTTATCTGGTTTTGTTACCAAATTAGTTATTAGATAAAATGGAATTTCACTCACAAGGTGAAAGCAAAATTACACATTGGAATATTATCTAAAAAATGTGAGACATGTTCTATTAAATGAAGGACTAGTCTTTCATCCTTAATGGAGGACTTAAAATCAGATATAGAGCCAAATTAACATGCAGTCATTTTGTACCTTTCAATTGTGAAAAGTCTCTGTAAAAGTAAAAAGGACAGGTTAGGTTAGAAATCTCTAGACAATTCAATGACTGAATTGTCACCAGAGAAAAAGGAGAATCAGTTACACTCCCAAACTAAAATGACTTTAAGAAAAATCCTGTCAGACTCTTTGATTATATCCCCTGTTTCCTCAAGGAAAGCTGCAGCATAAATGGTTTTAGTGACCTTTATTTATCTGCTTGAATATTCAGTTATCTCCAAATGCAATAAACCTATCTGCATCCTAACTCTAGGCTCTCTAATTCCTCTGATTTGCTGTTGTTTTACTTTCTCCAGAGGTCCACCCTTTGTGTACAAAGTGAATATTAACAATGAGTTTGAGTGTTTTTTGTTCTATCAAAAATCTGTAATCCCAATAATTTAGAGTAAAGGCATATATTTTTATTCTAATAAATTGCAATGATCCAAAAATGAATTATCAGTATTTATTTCTGTACAGAGGAAAAGACTGCCATAGCAGTTCTAAGCAAACAACTCCTTGACTAACTAGCCCCTCACCTATTCAGGCTTATTGCCAGGAAGCCAACAGTTTAGTGACTCTCTGTGGCTACATGAAAATAAATTCTTAGGTGAAAATCAGAAAAAAAGATATAATTTCTAAAATTATATTAAATTACTGCTTTTTGACATATAGATAACTTTACATTTTTTAAATCAACCTAAGAGGGATGGTTTCACATTAACTAATAATAGATAATTATAAAAGACAAATGGATAAATTGTTTTTGACAAGGAGGGAACGAAATATGGACTTTTATTTTTAGTTTCTATAAATACTACTTATATGATTAAAAGCAGGTCATTCTCCAAGTGCCTCAACTTTTCTATCTTTAAGGCTATCATCACAGTTATTAATAAAAATAATAAATGTCAGAGCAAGTAGGTAGTACAGCAGATGGAATACTTGCCATGGAATCTGGAGGACCTGAATTAAAATTCAACCTCAGACATGAGCTGTGTGACCCTGGGCAAGTCACCTAACCCTGATTGCCTCAAAAAAAAAATGTCATATATCAGTAGATAGAGAGTAGGCTTTGAGTCTGAAAAGTGTGGATTCATGCCTCTGCTATATACTGATTATGTGATCCTGGACTAGTAGTCACATCTCTTGTTTTTGTTCCTGAAAACTCTCTAACATCAATTGTAAAGCAATTTCCAATCTACATTGATAGTGGAAGATTTTAGTGAAATACAGGGAAAAAAATCATCATCTGCTCACAGAGAAATATTAGCTCACATTTCAATGGAACTTGATGGTTTATAAAATACTTCTTTAAAAAAAAACAGTAACTACTATAAACATTTTTATTCCCATTTTGCAGATGGGAATAATGAGGCTGAGAAAGTTTAAGTGATTTGCCCAGAATCTAGCAGTGAAGGAATAAATGTCCAATCTGGAAATTTGAATTCTTATTCCAAGTTCGGCTTTTGATGTTTTACAAAAGAGATGAAAGATAAAAGGCATAACTAATAGAAGACACAGCTCAGTAGCCTCCTCTTCGTCAGACAATAGGCCTTATTTTTTAAATGCTTTGTGTCCTCTAGGTGAAAGATGACTGAACTTAATGCAGATGTAAATTTTTTTTGCAGATATTTTTAATTTTGCAGATAAATTTAATGCAGATGTTATTTTTGGGATTCCCAAAAATGTACAATTGTTGATAGTGATATCACTTTGGTACTGATCTAGTGATGATAATATTGTCACTATTATAATAATCATAATTCACAGTTAATACTTAAAGATTTTCAAAGCACCTTCTTCACTACAGCTCTTTGAAAGTAGATGAAAAATCTTAGAATGTCTGATCCAACCTATACGCAAGATGAGTCATCACTGTAATATCCCTCCCTGATGTTCAACAGTCCTTCACTTGAAGACCTCCATTGATGATAAAGCCAACACCTCAAATGAAAGCTCGTTATATTTTTAAACACCTCTAGTTCTTGCAGCATTCTTTTTCTTATTCCTCCAAAAATCTACCTGTAACTTGGAGTTGCGGCTCTCATTTCTCCCCTAGGGAGCAAAAACAAAATTACTGTTTTCCTTCTCAATAAACAAAGAGCTCTGTCGAAGAGATTTGCAACATGTTAGAATGGAAGGAACACGGAATATAAAGTTAGAAAACCAGGATTGATGTCCTAATTCTGCCAGTTATTATCTGTGTGACATTGGGGTATTTAACAAGCATTTGTTAAGAAACTCAACTCAGTTAAACACTTGGAAGGCATTTAATTTCTCTGATTATCCATTTCCTCATACGTGGAATTTTTGTTGTTGTTGTTCATACATGTGCTATCAACAATGTAAGAGATTTGCTGGAGGAAATACCTTACACTGATGATGCTGATTGTCAATTAGCATATAATTATAGAGAGCTGTCCCAGAACCCTGAGAAATTAAAGGACTCATATAGCATAATGCATCAGGGGCAACACTTGAACCCTGATCTACCTGGCTCCAAAGATAACTCTAATCCACTATGCTACTGCAGTCTCTTTCTTCCTCTGTCAGTTTCAGGAAATAATAGTTGTACTGCCTACCTTTCTACCTTTCTACCTTCCTACCTTCCTACCACATGAAGGTTTTTATGTGAAAAGCACTTTGTAAGCTGGAGAACAGAGAAATGCAAACTATTGTCATTTGGATCCTCTAAGTTCAAAGACCAATTTAAGAGTAAAAATGAATATTCCTCTACTCTCTGTATAGTTGGAATCATTTAGTATTCAGGAAGATTGTATAACAGGCACATTTCAGGTGGGCTTTGTATCAATTAAGAGGAGGCAGGTATAATTGTGAATGCAGATCTTTTTAAATGGTATGAATTCTGGATTTTGTTTTAGATATAGTCTCTATCCAATGTAGGTAGATTGGATATATATTTCAGTTTACCATGGCACAGCAGGCCACCAATATAATCTTGTCAATGCAATTTCACACACTGAATGTGCATGTGAGCCCTGCGTATTAGTGAAGCCTTGTATTCTCTGCCAGTCCTCTGAGTTTCCTATTTAGCATTCAGTCAGTCTTAAATGAGGTTATAGAGGTAAAACTCAGGCAGAAAGGAATGAGCAACAACAGTCACAACTCTTGAAATAATTTTGGCTTTGCCCACCAAATCACTCTAGAGGGAAAACTGGTAGGGGAGTCTCTTCTTTGGTCTATTCCCCACCTAATTTAGAACAGGGTGAGCTTAATTATGACCAACAATTTATACAAGTTATCCTCATTATCCCCGTTGTGATAAAAATTTACTATTGATCAAATTTGAAGCTAGAGCAAATAATAATGCTCATGCCAGGAGCAATGGAAAACTCATCATGATAGTGTGTTCAAGGTTTCACTGATTCAATTTCTTGTCATCTCAGGATATAAAAAGTGCCAGCTTTGTGGAGTCCAGGTCCCTGTGACTTGGTAGACTTCTGAAGCCCTCTTTAGTTACCTCACCCTTCCCTTCTGACTAGAAGCATTTCCAAATGGAGATGAGAACTCTATATTTGGTGCACTCTATATTTGGTGAACATTCTTGCTGTATTGGGAAAATGTAAAGTTATCTGTTAAAAGTTTAATGATTTATAACTACCTCATTTTGTCTCTCAGCATCTAAACTAAGAGAATGCTGGCACCTCCTAGGCAGTAGTTGTCAGTGCTGATGATTAGGAAGAAAAGATCATAATTTAAGAAGACTGATGGGTAAGCCTACCTCCCACTTCTTGTCATAGATTTCAAATGAGACAAACATTTTCGATGATGTGTTGATTTGTTTTGTTTCACAATTCTTGTTTATTAGAAAGGAGGACTTTATTGGCAAGAAGCAGAATTAGTGGGAAGTGACATTAATGTAGAAAAAAAAAGAGCATCAATAAAACTTTTTTTTAAAAGACTCAGTGCAGAGAGAGAAGAAAAAAAATTGCCCATGCTGTTTAATATGGGTGGTAGCAGAGGAAAAAAAGGTAGAAAAAAGAAGTGCTGAGAGTCCTATTGAATCAATCACAGAATCTGCCAGTGGATGGAGTACTAGCACATATGATATTCACTTCCAGGTTCTACAGTTAAATCCAATAGAAATAATATTGCTTTTGGAGTCAAAAGCCATCAGTTTGATATGCAGCTCAGTTACTTCCTACTTGGATCTTACTGGACAAGACACTTTACCTTTTGGGGCTTCCTCAATGGTAAATTGAAGGAGTTGGATCAGATGATTTCCAAGGTTTCTCATGTATGATAGTATGATACTTAGTGATCTCCAGTAGTTCTGATCTGTGTCTTGCCACTGTACCCAGATGGCTCCGGAGGAGAAAGCAAAGTTGGTGACTTTGCACAGCCCTCCCTCATTTAAACCCAATTCACTTGTATATCATGGCAGCACCTGCCTGATGTCATGGTCCTATTTAAGAACAAAGTACAAACAACAATAACAATATGATATTTTGTAAATCTGTCAATTTCCCCCCTTCAATAAATGAGGAATTTGAGGCATTCTTCAACATAGTTGCCATGACATCGTCTCCTAGATATAGTCCCAGAAGTGTCTGACTGCTCCATGGAGGTTGAGCTTTTACTCATAATAACAATTTTAAATTATATCATATATTATTCATCATATCATTTCCTAAAATTGATGTTTCTTCTTTGACTATGCTTATTCTCTCAATGTCTTTTTCTCATGATTGCTATGTAGCTAGCATTTCTAGCATTATGTAAAAAAGTAGTGGTGATAAGGGGCATCTTTGCTTTACCACTAGTCTATCTGGATAGTTCTCAGACTTTTCTCCATTGCATATTTACTAAATTAAAGAAAGATGGATTTAGTTCTGTTTTCTAGAGTTTTTTCAGAGAAATAAGTGCTGCATTTTGTCAAAGCCTTTTCAGCATTTATTGATATAATCATTTTATTTATAGTATTCCTTATGTTGAGTCTCCATGGACCAAACACAGGAGTAAAGTATTTTATTTCAGACATGGGGAAAGTTCAAAGATGAGACTAGAGAAACTGAGTGTAATATGCTAAGAATATTAAGAAGGCCAGTAAAGTCTGGATTGTAAAGTACATGAAAAGCATGACTTAATATATGATTCTAGCCATGTAGTCATTAGAGCTTATTCAATCAATAATTTTACAAGTATTTATGACTTACTATGTGCCACAAACTGTACTAAGGCATTAGATATACAAAGAGAGAAGTGAAAATGGGCCTGGCCATCAGGGACTAAAATCTAGTAGTCCCTGATGGCCTACAATCTAGCCAAGGGAAAGAAGATAACATATAGAGTAATATTGATGCATATTATATACTTCCAAAAACAGTCTGTAAACTGAAGAAAACCATCTGAATGTGACTGGGCAACAGAAGTTTACCTTCTATAGCTCTAGACACTATGCTTTTCTTAATGCATCCTGATTAATGATTGCATTAATTACTTTTTGTTAGTTGGAGAGTTATTTTTCCCTTTCTTGAATTTGAGCTGGTTGTATTTCCCAGATTGAAAAATAGAAAATATTTTCAATTTGAATTGAATTATATGATTTGAATGGCAAAAAAATGAATAATCCAGAAAAAATTTTAATTCCTATGATTCCAAAAGCACATATTTAGACTGACTCTTTCTTCTAAGCTCCAATTCTACTTCCATCTGAATGCACCACAGGCCCTCAACATGGCTGAAAAGGAATTCATTCTCTCATATTCTGAACCCATCTCTTATCTTAACTTCCTTATTTCTGTTGAAAACACCAACACTCCATGCCAAACACTGGATAAAAATATAAAAGTCAAATGTTCCCTTCCCTCAAGGAATAAACATTTCTATGGAGACTATGGCAATGCATATATAATTATATACACAGTATAGTAAAATATGAATACTATGTAGTTTCATTGAGTAAGGGAGTGACATCAGATTTGTACTTTAGTAAAATAATTTTGGCATCTCACAGGAAGATGGATAAGAAAGAGGAGAAATTTTATTTAAGAAGATCAATTAAGATGTTATTATAATAGTCCAAGTGAAAGGTGATGAGAGTAAAATCAGAATTGTAGTTGGGCAAGCAAAGAGAAAGTAATAAAAATGTATTTTTTTGTGTATACTCTAAGTCTAATCAATAGAACTTTAAACAAAACAAAAAGACGAGGAAGGGAAATGATTGGTCAATTTTCTCTAAGTAAGATACTACAGATTCTACAAAGAATGAGCATAGCATTAAGGGATGATTGTATTGTATGTTAAGAAAGTATATTCATGTAAATGGTTGAGGAATGATCAAAGGAAAAAAACAAAAGTGATTTTTGTCACTGGTGTATATTGAAAGCTACTTGGATAGAAAGATAGAACTGACAAGGAATCTGGTAAATAGTGATGTAGTAATGTTACTACATAACAATAATGTAGACATCTGCTGGAGCTCTTTTCCTCTCCTATTCCCTCTTCCTCCCCCTCCATTTTTCTCCCTCCTCCCATTTTGCCTCTTCTTTTTTCCTCCCCTCCCCTCGAATGGCAGCAGTTAATAATTTAGATAATGTTATCCTTCAAAAAGTAGAGAAACCAGTAAGGAGAAATTTACTTCAGGCTCTGACTCTCACTTATGGGAAAGTATTGGTTATTAGGGAGGAAGTGATGGAAACCCTGGAAGGAGTTGATAATACTCTGCTGCAGTTTGTGATAGAGGAGAAAAATCCAGGCTCAGTCTACCATGGATTTGGGGAAAATACGTTTCAAAACATTCAGAGAAAATATAGGTTGGATTCCATGGACTAACATTATAAGAAAAGTTAGCTTAGAAGAAATGAGAGTTCAAAAACACAAAAGGAAACAATTTCAATGAGAAGAACAATATAGAATTTGTCTGAAGAGCCTGATAAGGATGTACAGAAAACACAAAAATAGATTTTAAAAAGAAATTCACAGAAAATGAAAGTAAGGTCAGTTAACAACCAATATAAAATGTAATATAGTTCTACAACAGTCATATCAGCAATCTTAAAACACAGAATGAGATGAGGCTGGCAAGGAAAACTAAAGACAACAAACCGTGGTGAGTTAGCTTTTTGTTTTTTTTTTTTTTTTTTTTTAAGTTTTATTGGAAGTTCCATTTATATGGATGATAGTTCTTTTTTAATAAAGCTTTTTATTTACAAAACATATGAGTGATTTTTCTACATTGACCTTTGCAAAAACTTTTTTTCCCAAGCTTTTCCCCTCCTTCCCCCCACCTCCCACCCCTAGATGAGAGGTAATCTAATACATGCTAAATAGGATAAATTATATGACAAATACAATACATGTATACATATCTATACAGTTATCTTACTGTACAAGAAACATAAGATCTAGAAAGAGAAGGAGAAAAAAACAATCTAAGAAGGAAAACAAAATGCATGGAAATATTCACAGAAAGCGTTAAAATGCTGTGTTGTGGTTCACACTCAGTTCCCACAGGCCTCTCTCTGGGTGTATATGATTATCTTCATCACTGAACAATAGGAACTGGTTTGAATCACATCATTGTTGAAGAGAACCATGTCCATCAGAATTGATCATCGTATAGTCTTGTTGCTGTGTATAATGTTCTCCTGGTTCTGCTGATTTCACTCAGCATCAGTTCATGCAAGTCTCTCCAGGCCTCTCTAAAATCATCCTGCTGGTCGTTTCTTACAGAACAATAATACTCCATGACATTCATATACCATAATTTATTCAGCCATTCTCCAATTGATGGGCATCCTTTCACTTTCCAGTTTCTTGCCACTACAAAAAGGGCTGCCACAAATATTTTTGCACATGTAGGTCCCTTTCCCTCCTTTAAAATCTCTTTGGGATATAGGCCCAGTAGAAACACTGCTGGGTCAAATGGTATGCACAGTTTGATAACTTTTTGAGCATAGTTCCAAACTGCTCTCCAGAATGGTTGGTTGGATGATAGTTCTTGAGCTACATCTTGGAGGAAGCAAGAAAGGGTAGAGGTCAGGAGGGATTACATTCTAAGCATGATAAGTAGCAAATGTTAATAAATGTTGGTTTTGTGTGGAACAAAAAGAAGGTTAATTTGGCAAGTACTTAAATATAAGAAAGGGAATAATGTATTGCTGTTTGGACTAGGATGTGAAAGCTCTAAAAACCAAAATTTTATATTTTATCCTGGAATCAATAGGAAATTACTGTAGTTTATTAAATAGGGGAATAACATAATCAGACTTGTTCTTTAGAAAAATCATTTTAGCAAGTATGTTAATGATGGATGGAAGAGAGGAGAAAGCTAAGGTAGGAAGAATATTTGAAGTTCTGAGGACATGAACTACAAGATAATGGCTATGTGAATAGAAAGAAGAAGGCAAATGTTGTAAAGACAGAAAATAATACAATTTGGCAACTAATTAGATATTGTGAGGTGAGTGAGAATTTGACAGTGATGGTGAAGTTGCAAATTTGGTGATTGAAAGGAATAGAAACATGGAAGTTCAAGAGAAGGGTGGGTGTGAGGCAAAAGGGGTATGAGAAATCCTATTTAATTCTCAAATTCTGTAATTGTGTGAATTCTGTGATACATATTGTAACTCATCCAAGCCAGGTCATTCTTTGTAACTCATTCCATCCCACTGAAAATGAAATTGGGGAGAAAGGGCCAATGCTTTACTCACAAAATACTTCTTTGGAGCCTAGGGACAGCCAAAATATGCCTATTGTAGCCAAAAAATGTTCTAGTAAGCAAAGCATGATATTCTGAGGGGTAAATATGGGTACCTGATCAGCTATTACCATTGTCTTGATTAGATTATACCTATGCCAAAGATTTGTCTCCTGCTTCAGGAAATATTGAGAGCTTGCACAAAAATAGGAGAGGGTTGATTTGAGAAGTATTGGATGATAATTGGTAAAGGGGTGATTAGATAATATTGAGACAAGCTTCACAATTGGCTATCTTGGGTATCCTACCCACCAAATGATTGGTCATGAATTTACATGAATCACCCCAGAGGTAGCTCCAACACTGAAGTCCATGAACAGAGGGCCCAAAATTTAATCACAAAATGTCAAGTAAATGTTAAGAAATTTCCCTATAATACAATGACAACGTTAGAATAACTTTGTAATCAGTGTGAAAGGATTATAGGAACTTGATCACTAAATAAAGGGAACTGATACTACAAAGGAAACATGCTGTGAGTGGCTGATGGAATCAGTCCTATCCCTTGGGTCAATATATAAAGCCAATACAACTATTCAGTAGTTGAAGATTCCAAGCTCGGCAGTGCTTTGTGGAGCATTCCCCCTTGCCTGTATCAAAGTACAGCAAGGCAGGGAGGATCTCTATTCTTATACCTCCTACTCTCCTACTAGACAAATAAGAGGCAGCAGGTCTACCTGGGAGCAGAAACACAACTGAAGATGGAGTTAGAGCCCAATGAAGAAGTTATTTCAGGGACTGCAACTTCCTCAGTACAGAGAAGAGTGCAAGCTATGGATTCAAGAACGGAGCAGATCCTGTGAACCCAGCTGAGTGACCTGGCCAGCAGAGACACTTCCCAGGGACAGCTTACAGAGAAAGAAATCTAAAAGTAATGTTACCCTTTGCCACATATGTGTCTCACTATCCTTATAGTCTGAATACTATTTGAATCCTATGTTATTTTTGGAATGCAGCCTGTGGCTTTTTGGAGGGAAATTTTCCTTTTTTTTTTTTTCTTTTTTTTTATTAAAGCTTTTTATTTGTATAACATATGTATGGGTAGTTCCCCAGCCTGGATCTTTACAAGGCTCTCCATTATAACTTTTACCCCCAGTCCCCTCCCCTCCCCTAGATGGCAGAAAGTCCACTACATGTCAATAATATTGAAATACTAGACAAGTTGTGCAAGAAAAATCCTATCTACAAGAAAAAAAAGAATCAGAGAAAGGCAACACAATGCAAGCAAACCTCAACAGAGATCATGAAAATGTTACGTTGTGGTCCATATTTCATATCCCTCTCTCTGGGTGTATATGGTTTTCTTCAGTGAACAATTGGAACTGGTTTGAGACAATTCTTTGTTGCAGAGAGTCATGTCCATCAGAATTGATCATCATGTAATACTGTTGTTGCTGTGTATGACGATCTCCTGGTTCTGCTCATTTCACTCAGCATCAGTTCATGCAAGTCTCTCCAGGCCTCTCTGAAATCGTCCTGCTGGTTGTTTCTTACAGAGCAATAATATTCCATAACATTCATATACCATAATTTATTCAGCCACTCTCCAATTGATGGGCATCCCTTCAGTTTCCAGTTTCTAGCTACTACAAAAAGAGCTGCCACAAACATTGTTGCACATGTGGGTCCCTTTCCCTCCTCTAAGATCTCTTTGGGATATAGGCCCAATAGAAATGCTGCTGGGTTAAAGGGAAATTTTTCTACTAACTGTTCTTACTATTCCAACTTAGACTATGCCTTTGCTAATTAAGTCCACTGGCTATCACCCATGGAAAGCATATCAGTAGAGATTCAAGAGCTATAGTGTTAGCAGTGAAAATCTCATAAGGTTATCCCCAGAATCTGAAAGGAACTGCCCAACTACGGATCCAGCTCTTAAAGTGTAAGAACAAGTTGGGGAGTGTCCTTGAGGGATAATTAGAAGAGTAACATGCAAATAATGAGGAGTGGGACAGAGCATAAGCAGTGTTCAGCTAGCATGCTCCTAAGTAAATCTGCTCAGCCCAGTTAATCACAGGTACTTCTTTTTTTTATTTCATTTAATATTTTTGTTACACTTTCAAGTTCTGAACTTTCTTCCTACCTCCCTTCCTCCCCTACCAAAGTAGGCCACCATTTGACACAAATATAGATAAAAAGGTATACATGTACACAGATATCCATATGCATATATATACACAATAATTATATATATATAAAAAACTATACTATGCATATTTCTATTTATTAATTCTTTCTCTGGAGGTGGATAGCATCTTCTACATAGGTTCTTTGTAGCTGATCTGAGTATTAATAATATTCAGAATAACTTAGTCATTCAAAATAATTTTTCACATTGCTGAACATTTTCTTCAAAATCTGCTCATTTTACTCTTCATTATTTTATGTGTCTTTCCATATTTTTCTAAAATTAGTTGATTTTTAGAAATGCTTATCATTTCTTACCACACTGTAGTATTCCATCACAACCATATACCACAACTGGTGCAGCCATTCCTTGATTGATGGGCATGTCCTCAATTTCCAGTTCCTTACCATCATAAAGGCAGCTGCAATAAATATTTTAGACCATGTAGATTCTTTTCCTTTTTTCCCAAGCACCTTGGGAAACAGACTTAATAATAGTATTGATGGGTCAGAAAATATACACAATTTAAAACTCTTTGGACATGACTCCAGATTGCTCTCCAATCATACATTTTTCTTGTATATGTTTCAACCTAATTCCTCTTAGGACTCTGCCTGACAATAGCTGTATAGCTCACTCTGCCTTCTAAGAAAATAAGAATCGTCAGGATCTCCCAGATGTAATGAGTTGTTTAATTGCAAGTTATCCATACCCTAGAATCAGTTCTATTCTTCCAAAGAAATGCATAAGATTTCTGACACAGGAAGATTTACTAACAAGGTGTCTTTGCTGGTGATGTCATATCTATTCTTCTGATTCTCCCTGTATGCTGTCATAGAGCATATACATTCCTTGTTTTTCTCACCTAGTTTTTACCTCTTCTGCTTGTATTGACTTATGTCCTACTTCTTCTCTATCTACCCCCTTTACCCTGTCTATTGTGATCATAAATTACCTGATTCTTAACTGTTTGTCTGGTAACTTTCCTATTTGTTATTCAGTCATTTTCAGTCTTGTCTAACTCTGTGACTTCTTCATTTAGTTTTCTTGACAACGAATTGGAGCAGTTTGCCATTTCATCCTCTAGCTTATTTTACCAATGAGAAAACTGAAGAAAATAGGGTTAAGTAACATACCTAGGATCACACAGCTAGTCCAAATTTGAACTCAGGAAAAATGAGTCTTTCTGACTCCAAACTTGGCACTCTATTCACTCACTAGAAGTCTGGTTTACAAAGTCCTCCATTAGGAGCTTTCCTGTCAGTTTGGAACAAAAAAAATGATTTTTAACTCAAGAATTTCTATCACTTCTTATTTGTGTGGCCTTGGGGAAGTCAATTAAATTTGCTAATCCTTTGTTTCTTTATCTATATATATATATATATCTATAGATATCTATATATCTATATCCATATATATATATATATATATATATGGAAATCAGAATACATGCTTCTTTTTAGGTCTAAAATATGATTCTTTGATTCATACCCTATATATCTCTATTTGCTTTTAAAATAATCTGTCTTTCCCTACTCTCCTACCCTCCCCAAGAGGGAAGAATTTATATTGGACATTCTCATGATATTCGACAGTATAAAAACTCTTGTCTTTTCTTAGGTCTGAGAAATAATGCAGCAAACATACAATTTTATGATGTTCACCTTATTGCCAAGGGACAAGAACTACTCCAAAGAATGAAATACTTCTTAACATATTCAGCTCCAGGCTAATTTTATGTGGGTAAGGCAAGAAGATGAGATTATCAGCTAGCCAAGAGTTTCTTTAAAAAAAAGGAGTTCTTAAACTTATTTGTGATATGGACCCTTTTGACAATCTGATATAACTTATCAATTCCTTCTCAGAATCATATTTGTAAATGCACAAAATAAATTACATAGGATTATTATGAAATCAATTATGTAGAAATACAATTACTAGAATATTTTAAAACAAATAATCCAAATTATTTTTTTAAAAAATCTTCTCAAAAGAAAGAAAAACTTTCTGACTCAATAAATACCTATCCTCGGAAATAAAACTGATAAAACTGTAGATGCAAAGGAAAAGTTTACAAAGTTCTATTGCACATGAGGGGAATAAGAGAGCGTGTATTTGAACAACAGTGACAGTATTTAAAATGTAAATCATACAACAAATTTCCATATCAGTGGCAAAAGCCACAATCAACTTTGTTGCCAGTTACAGTATCTTCTCTCACATTTTCCTATTAATGAAACTGCATCAATGGAAAGGGAATGCCACATATTTTTCCTTAGTTATACTATATAAAAGTAGATAAAGTTATGATAATTCTATAGATACACTTCAAATATTATTTTTTCATGATGAATTTCAATGTGGAAACCAGTTGTTTTTAAGTAATTATTTATCATTTTCTGTACTACTTCGGGCAAAATGTAACACCATAAAAAGCTCTTAAGGAGTTCTGCAAAAAGTCATTGAATTTTAACGTTGTATTTTAACATGAGGCCAGTGCAAAGATTCTGTACTCTTCAGGTCTTCCCTATGTAGAGCCATAACCAGCGATTTTTGTGCCCAGGAACAACAAAAAGCACAAAAGATGCCCAAAGTAAGCAACATAAAACAAACTTCCAATCAACATGACTAGCAGGAAAGGAGAGGAAGGAATGAGAGAGATCTCCCTCCAAATGTGCTGAGGCTCTTGCTTAGAAAGGGCAAGGTAGGCTTGCAGCTACCTGATAAACTTTCTATTTTAACTAATTACTAGTAATAATTAGGAATCAATCTATCAACATTTCCTAAGTACTTACTATGAGGCAAGCCCTGTTCTAGGTGATGAGATACAGTTGTGTCCCTTCTAAATTTCAGCACCCTACAACAAAACCCTGACTTCCTTTCCTACCATTTAATTTTTCTGAATTCTTAAAAGTTTTGTTTAAAACATGTTGACTAGTTTTTATTTTCAAATATATCTTTCTAGTAAATAATATCTCACTCCTCAAAGTCATTTTATAAAATACATGCATAAATCCAATTCTCGTGTCTCTAAAAACTCATAAGATAATCTTGTTTTTGTTTCTCAAGCTTAATAAAATGACAAAGGAATATCAGAGCGCAGAAGGACAACGGCCCTTGTATGTCAATTAAGGTAAGAAATATTTTCTTCCTTTAAGTGGTGGGGAAAAAGCATAAGTGATTATTAGTAATACCTCTCTTCCATCCATCTGAATGACCAGTCATCATTGTTTATTCATTCATTTGGGCTAAGAGAATCCGATTTGGAGACATTGAAAAGCATTTTTTTTTCACATTTCTTACCCTCCAAAAAGCACAAAGAGTTTCTGATGTCAAGATTAAGTCAAAAGTATGTTTCTCCACAGGAAGGTTATGTTTTTTGGTTGATGAATCTCTAAAGAAGACCACAACATTCATTGAATGTTTAGTTTAACATAAGAAATTAGCTAAAGCATTTCCTACAAAAAATAAATTATTTTAGTTCCCTCAAAGTGTCCTCAAAAAGTAGAATACTTGAATAGCACACCATTTTCTTTGTTCAGGAGATCTATATTTTATCATTAAACGAAATAAATGAGATTCCTAAAATGGATCCTTTTCAGAGGAAGGAGGAACATTGACCATCCTGGTACATATACAGTTTTGCTATTAAACCAAATGTGTGTGAGCTAAAATATATTCGTATTTATCATCCTCACATTTATATTGTATCTATAGCTAGGTAGCACAATAGAGTGAGTTCTGGGCCTGACATCAGGAAGACTTAAGTTTAAAATCAGCCATGGACAGTTACTGCCTGTGAGTGGCTTCATTTTTTTCAACTCTAAAATGGGGTAAAATAGCCCCAAGTGAGATAGTATTTGTAAAGCATTTTGCAGAGTTTCTGGCACATAGTAAGCACTTAAATGCCTGCTCCCTTCTTCTTTCTTTATGGATTTATAAACATATACACATATGCAGACATATATGTATTTAGGAACTTGTAACCTCCTCCTTTAGAATGTAAGCTCCTTGAAAGAAAAATGTAATTCTCGGTATTTCTATCTCAAATATTTAGTATAGCACCTGGCACAGAATAGGTGATCAGAAAATGCTAGCTGATTGATTGACTCATCTGAAAAATGCACAAATTAACTCTTCTGCAATCACTGTTCCCTCTGCCCCTTCCTACTTTCCCCAATATAGGGCTTAAATGATCTTACCTAATGAAAAGCAGTTTCCTTAGCTCCTTATTCCAACAAGTATCCTCCTTGATTATTTTGGATGAATGACTTGGGGATTAATGAGATAAGAGATGTGTGTTTTACAAACCTTAAAGTGATGTATAAATACTAGCTGTTACATTAATGTCACTTGTTATTCCTTGCCTCTGTTTCCCTGGCCTATAAAAAAAAAAGCCATACTAAGCACCAATAATTGATATAATAATAACTTATATTTAAGTGGTCTTTATTTTACTCTCCAAACAGTCATATGACATAAGTAATACAACTATTTTTATCCTCATGTTGTAAAAAAAAAAAAACTATCATAGTATCATTAAGACTAAAATTGGTTAAATGACTTACACACAGTTAATAAATGATGGTGACGGGGGGTGGGAGGGGACGGAGCCAAGATGGCGGAGTGAAAAGGAGACTTTCTGCCTCTCCTCCGATCTTCTCTCAAATCAACAATAAAATAAGCCTCTGAACTAATCTTCAAGTCAACGAACCCAGAAATATTTGGGCACGGCTCTCTGGAGAACTTCATATCAGGTTAGTCGGACTCGGACAGAGAGATAAATAGACGACCCCTGTGCAGGCCGGAAGTGAGGGTGGGACTCAGCTCAGCTCATCCTGGAAGAAATTCCAAACTCCAAACTCCAAATTCCAAACACCTGGAGTTTATCTGAGGCACTCAGGACACTCTGCCCTGATTGGGGGCAGGTGTTCTGGCAGACTTGCCTTGTTTAAGGAGTAATTCGGACTTAGTCCTAGCCCCCACCTGCCCAGCACCTTAAGTCAACTCGCCAAAGTGCCCCAGGGCAAAGCGTCTTCAGCCAAGGTTTTTTTTTTCCCCTACCTTAAAGAGATATCCACTCTGTCTAAAAAAAAAATGATGAAGAAGCAAAAGAGAGCTCTCACCATAGACAGCTTTTATCAAGACAAAGAAACGACCTCAGATACAGAGGTTTCTTTAGACAAAAATCCAGAAAAAAACAGCAAGGACCATCACTGGTCCCCGTTTCAAAAGGCCTTTCTGGAAGACTGCATAAAGAACCTCAAAAGAGAGCTGGAGGATAAATGGGAAAATAAACTGAAATCAGTGCAAGAAGGATACAGTATCTTGCAAGAAGGATATGATGCTCTGCAAAAGAGATATGAAAAAGACACCAATTTATTAAAAAATAAAATTAGTGAAGTGGAAAAAGAGTGCAGTGAACAAATTGGCCAGTTACAAAAGGAACTTAAAAAGGTAACTGAAGAAAACAGCACTTTAAAAATAAGAATTGAACAAATGCAAGTGAATGACTCACTAAGACTTGAAGAATCAGTCAAACAAAAACAAAAAAATGAAAAATTAGAAGAAAATATGAAATATCTCCTAGGAAAAACAACTGACTTAGAAAATAGATCTAGGAGA
>JAJPUD010020002.1:0-25520 GCA_023553655.1 Myrmecobius fasciatus
AGTTAAGGGAAAATCCAGAGGGGTGAACTTTACTACCCATGTATCACCATTCTCTTGTGGCACCTCCCAGCTAAAGTGAACAAAGTATTCTCCAGGGAGATAGTCATGACTGGCAATCCAGATATAGCGGTGGGGCACAGCCCTGGCTTGACTGGGCCCTCAGAAATGCAAGTATATGGGTGGCACCTCCTCCACGCACTACAAAATAGCATGCAAAGTTGGAAACTGTTCAACTTAAAGGGGCTTCTTAGCACATGTCATTTCAGGTGGATGGGTAACCACTGTTGATAAAAATCCTTTTGGAAATGGGAACATATGGTATGACTTTATTATAGCTAAAGGTACCTAATGCAACCATTACTCAGGCCTCCTTTAAACTCTCTTAAGGAGACGCTGGAAGGGGAACTAAATGAGTTTCAAAGGAAAGACACTGTGTGAATGATAGGTTTTTGCCCAGCAGAGCGATTGATAATATGCAGAGAAAGAAAGGTCTGGAGGAGCTTGTTGTCGGGAGCTGACTGCATTTGGAAAGTAGCATTGTATTAGCTATGCACAGATTAATATCCTAGCAAACCAAAGCTACTATATTCAACTGATAAGAAGCATGGTGGGATTGAGGGATTCAAAATAAAGAAGGCATTTTCACTGCCAAGTTTAAAAAGAAAATTGTCATGAAGAGCAAGGGCAGAGATAAAATAGTACGGTTATCACTACAAAGAAAAGAGCCCCAAAACAAGGGCGAAAAAAATTAGGATGAAAAAGACAGAAACAATGCGGCAGGCAGCCCTCTGTTATCCTTTTTCGAAGCTTCTTGGATGTACAGAAAAGGCCTATTCCAACGCCAAGTACCTCTAATGGAGGCAGCACTATCAGGACTTTGTAGGCAATTATCCAGGCTGAGCGATTGGTGGCATTGTATTGAAGATGAGCTCTGATACTATGTTCCCTCATTTGTTTCTCTGGATGAGAGAATGAGCCCTTTTTGTTCGTAGAACAAGACCTCTTGGAAATGGAATTGTGAGTCTAGTGTCCTGTTAGCAGTCCTCATTTACACTGGTTTTTCCTAAACTGATGATGGGAGCTTTATTGTTTGTTGGAGCTGATGCTATACCCAGAGTGAGAAAAAGAAGTACTTTGTTCATTTTTCCCATCACACTTATCAAGCAGAGAATTTAATGTAATCTATAAGGGCCACTTTCAGTAAGGAAGGAGCCATTAATTTCACTGGATTCCACTGTCATTCGGATAACATTAATGTGCGACTGATCACACAAAGGCAATGATATGACTCCTGATTTGGAAAGGGAAGTATCAAAAGGGAGGGGCAGTCTTCATCATGCTACCTTGGTAAGCTAGATCTTGATTTCCCTTGTCGGACAAAGAATATTAGAATTTCCTAAAAGTCTGTATGTTTGATGAGTCACAGACCCTCTCAAACCCCATCCGAAATGCAGAACAAAGCATTGGTCTGCATCCTGACACACCAGGGAGATCACGTATCCATGTCAAAACAAAAATAACTAATCCTATACTGAACATAGATGGTTTTGCTGCTTAATTTTAGAACTTAGCTTAAAAAAAAGTAAAAAAAAAGTGGGAAATGAGCAGATGGGAGGGAATATGTTCTAGGTAACATGTTAACTGTGACCTTAAGGCGTCATGTCTCTTAGCCATATGGCAATGAACTTAAGTGGCATAGGTCAACAAACTATGTAGTGACTATTTCTATTAAGAAGGCAAATCAATCCCGCTGCTCCACTGTGAACAATTATCCATGGCTAGGAGCAGAATCCTATCTGATATATGGTCCATATACACCAGTGACAGCTAGGTGGTGCTGCAGAGGAAAGAGCTCTGGGTCTGGATTCAGGAAGATCTGGATTCAAATCTGGTCTCAGACACTTACTGGCAGTGTGACCCTGGGCAAGTCACTTCACTCTGTGTGCCTCAGTTGCCTCACCTGTCAAATGAGCTGGTGTCTTTGCCAAGAAAAGCCCCAATGGGGCTACAGAGAGTCAGAGGTGACTTAAAGATGACAACAGCAACATACACATCTACAAATAGTGCTTCCCGAGAAATAATATAGGATTGTCGAGGATGTGGTGGCAGTCACACGGACCCCACCCCTCTTCTAGCCCTGGCCGACCTGGCAAAGTTGTGGGACGCTGCTCTGTTTGACCTACACTGGGGAGCTTCATATGCAGCTTTCTTCAGCAAAGTGAGGCTAGCTTTTTTCATTTGGAAAACGTGTCTTCCTTTTTCTTCAGGTCTACAACTCCTTTTCACAATCCCTGTGAAAATAGAGACAATGTGGATACTGGGAATGAGATAGATGAACTGGAACTCTCCCGTGCTCTGGAGGCTCTGTGCTGTCATGGGGACAGGTAAGTCTGTGCCGCCTGAGTAGGTTGCTATGATTTTTTAACAAGCCCCACTGTGGTGGTCCGTCCTCCAAAGCTAAGCTTAGCTGGATCTCCTTAGATGACAATCATCCAGTCTACAGCCAGGCCTGTGCGTCTACCTTTGTCCATTGAGAGAACCTTTAAAGGCCTGAATTTTCTTTATGTCATAGAAAGGAGGAAGTGGGAAACTGCCAGTGTTTGGCTTTGACTTGAATTTGGACCTATTTTCTGAGGAGGCTGCATGTGTCCTGTGTGACTTTGATCTCTTGGGTTTGTCAAACGGTGCTCTTCAAGGAATGGAAGGTCTCAGGTATTGTCTAAAAAGCCTGACTTTTCCCCTACTCTGGGTGAAATTAGCATCATAATTTACATGTTGATTTACAGAGGGTCATTTAGAATTGTTAAGATAGGAATGGGTGACAACCCATAGATCCAGAGCCTTAGCGTGAAAGAAGGATTCCTGAACATCAAGGCAGACTGGAGACCAGAATATGAAAAAGAAACCAACACCTTGTCGGTGAGGTGCTCTTTATGGTAGGCATGTGGATATCTTCTCTTTATGTGGATCCCCCTAGATGTGGCTCTGCCCCGGGACACCTCCTCACTCAGAGAGGGAGTCCCCTTGTTAGTGGCCCCCTCTGTATCCACCTTTGAAATGACCTGGTGCTGACCTTACACTTAATTTATTCAAGTAACTGGTTCCTTTCCCCCTGGAAGAATGAGAACAAGGACTACTCTGCCTTGGGAACCCTAGGACCTACCGCAAGGCTTGGCAAACCGAGGCAGTGAAATAAATGCCGAGTTGAATTTACAGCTGGACAGCTGGAATGAGATTTGTTCCCATTGTGTACATGAAATCATTTCACCCCTGCCTAGCTATGGCACCGTTTTTCCCAGAGAGACTTGGCTGTTAAAAAGAAGAAGTAATGCATTGAGTGAGTTCTAGGAGTATCTCTGTTCCCACAGTTCTCCATGGAAAAGGAGAGTCTAAAATCCCAGGTCCCCCTCCACCCCTGGGCCTTCTCAGGCCTCAGTAAGCATTAAGATAAGCATACTCTACCTTGCATTGTTGCTGCATTGTCAGGCTGAGTCCCATTTTCTATTTCTCTATCTGGCATTGCAGCATCTGAAAGATTTGACATCCGAGATTAATGCATTCCCCTTTGGCTTTCCTGGTGCATGTAAGGCCAAGTTCCCAGAACCCTACAGGGTGGCCTGGTCTTTGAAAGTTTGGGGGGTTTTAGTGGGGGAAAGAGGACCAGGAGCTCTAAAATCTACATAGTTCCTAAAACGAACCAGGATTTTCCATTTTCTATTGACTTCTTTGCCACTTGCTTCAGTCCCTTGAGATTAGTCACATGGCATGGGGCCTGTGAAGAAAAATCCCCTTTAAGACTAGCTGATAGTCTCCCTTGATTGAAAAATGAGGAGAAGATGCTGGAATTCCAGCGAGAGTCTCCTGGGCAGCCAGTTTGCTCCAACAGGCCTTGACACGCCTCCTCTGCTACAACAGGACAGTGTTGGAAGCCCCAGTTGGGACAAGGCAGGCCTCGGCTACCCCACGTTCGATATATGCTCCAGAAGATGCTAAAAGGGCATGGGGTGAGGGCGATGGGAGGTGAGGGGTGGGCAGGAAAGATTCCAAAATATGTCTCAGGCTTGGGAGTTTTTTTTTTTTTTCTTTTAAGGTAAGAAAAGGAGGGATTCGCTTTTGTAGTCCTTTCCAATACAGGGAGCCGCTTGCCTCCTGTAGCAGAGGAGGATGTTTGGTTTATATCGTGAAGAGTTTCATGTGGGAAGAGCCAACAGAAAGGAATCGGGGTGGGAGGGTGCTCTGGCTGGGCTGAGAAAGGCAAGCTTCTCTGGACTAAATAGCACGTACCTTCCAATGGACAGGTTGGCCCACGTGGATTCTGTGGGGATTCTGTAAGGATTCTGGGACTCCAGCCCCCATGGGAATTCTCATGCTAAGAGGTACCACAATACCTCCCAGTGCTATCCAGGGTGAGTAATAGGTGTAAGATGTGCTTGAAATCCCCAGTACTCACAACACTCCAAAACGTCTGCTTCCCTTTTAAAATAGCCCACTTTGAAACTAGAGTCCACTAAAAAGTGAACTGTGAATGCTTCCAGGTGCCAGGCCTCCTCAGAATTCTAAGCTCAGGGCCCAGGTGACAAGGACGCACACAACACTCAGCCCTTACCTGTTTAGAAGCTTGCCTTCCTTTTTCTAGAGCAGATGAAGGCCCAGCCCTGGTGGCTTCCGCTAGGATGCTGCACTGGACATACTTGGGGTTCTCAGTGCCTTTTTAATTGTTTGTTTTTACACTCCCACTATTTCTCACTGAGTGGCCCATGTTATGGCTGCCCTTGGCTGTAGCCGCTCCCCTAGCTCATGAAATGGGCACCCTATTTGAAGTTCACCCATCCCGATCTAGCTGTGTCTCAGCAGTGATGGTCGTGACTGCCCATCGGTCTTTTTTAATGCATTAGTGAAAAGAATGAGTGACTCTGGGCTGCCCTCATTACCCACTTGGGGGCTGTTAGCACATGACAAGAACATGGAGCCTGCTTTTCGTGTTTCCCACATGGGCAGGTTGTAGGGGTGTGTATACACATAGCACAAATGTGTGCATCTCTATTTGGGTCCGGCCTGGTGGCTTCACTCGTATATTCAGAACTCTTGGAGTAGAGACTCCTTCCAGGGACAGAAGAGATCTCTCATTTAGAGCCTTTGAGAAGAGTCCTGAGAGGTTGATGACATGTATCAGAGGCAGCACGTGAACCTGGGTCCTTCTGATTCCAAAGCTCTCCTCACTAGACCACACCACCTCTACTCTGTGTGTACCCACACACGTGCATGCATATCATTCTATTGCTATGTACGTGAAGAATATGAAAAGCCCTTGAAATGAAGAGGTGCTGGGCGGCTCTTCTGGCTTGAAGACTGAAAAAGGATGCAAGGTTAAGATCGGGCCACGGGAACCCATTTGTACTGGATTAGGTCACACACCACCCCACTAGTGATCCATCAGCAGCCAGACATCATCTGGCCCGGAATGTGAGCGTCAGGGCCCAGAACGGGATTTAGCAGTATGAAGGAGGCCCTCCATAAATGCTTGTGTATCCACTGTTCATAAGGCTACAGCTGGAAGGGACCTTACCGGGCAACTAATCTTAATGCCTCCTTTTACACGAGCAAACCGAGGCCCAGAGATTAAGGGACTTGCCCATGGTCACAGAGACAGCTAAGTGGCAGAAGTAGAATTTGAACTCGCATCCTAGGGATGTCATGGGCAGTAGCAAAATTCAATGCTATTCGCCTTATGCTGTGTAGCCTTCCTAACGTGGACGTTCCCTGTCATTTCTAAGTTCTTGATCTCTTTCTAGAATGTAGCTTGCTTCTGACCGGCTCCTTTCTTGACCCCAAAACACATGGCCTTCAGTCAGTGAGCGTTATCCTTGAAAAGCCAGGCTCTGATTGGGGTAGCTGAGAGTGAGACTGCAGAGCCTGCTCAGATACTACATACTATCCGGGAGCAGCCTGCACCCACTGTCACCTGTGGAGGCTTGCTTCAGGGCTTGCTCCACTTGCTCCCGCCGCTTGGACTCAAATTCCAGAGCCTCCTGCAGTTTTCTCTTGGCCTTCTTCTCCTTCTTCAGGCGCTTCTGAATCGTAGCTGGAATACACAAAGGGACAGGGTTGTCAAGGCTGGGCTTTGTCTAAGGGCCGGAAGCTATTCGGAGAGCCTGAAATCTCGGCCTGCACCACTTAGCTTTCAGCACTTCTGCACTGTTGTTGGAACGCTCTGAGATTTAATGGACACCTCTGCTGACATTTCAACACCGGCAACAACCGGCAACAACTGGCAAAACGACCTTGTGAACGGGTGAGAGGAGAGCTGAGTGGTAGTTGCTTTTTCTCTTCCATGAATATGAAAAAGAAAGTCATTTCTGTAATATGAGGAGGGGACCAGTGACATCTTCTATTTTTAAATTGAGAGAGAACATGTCTTTTTTGGACAGGCAGCCCTGTTTTATATGCAAGCAGTCACTGGGGCACTGCAAATATTTCTAAGAGCAGAATTGTCAGGGAGACAGTGGCAAGTGCTGCGATCAAACTCAAACAGAAGCCGATCTCCCGCAGGCCTCATGCTGCCTTAAAAAGACCATGTGAGAACATCACCTATGTTCTGTTATAATTTTGGTTATCCAGCTCTACCTTTGTCCCATTACATCTTAATTGGATTTCCCTGGTGCTCAAGAGTTTTGCGGCTACCCAGCTGTGAGCTTGACACCTCTGGTGTGGAGGCTTCTGAAGAGGCACTGCGGTGGAGAGAGTGCCAGGCCTGTAGTCAGGAAGACCCATCTCTCTGAGTTCAAATCTAGCCTCAGACCCTTCCTAGCTGTGTGACCCTGGGCAAATCACTTCACCCAATTTTCCTGGCTTTGCTCATCTGTAAAACAGTCAGAGAAGGGAATGGTTAACCCCTCCAGGATCTCCACTAAGAAAACCCCAAGCAAGGTCATGAAGGGTCAGAGAAGACTGAAAAATGACTAAGTAATAATAGCAGCATGAAAACAAAAAGGGAGTTTCTCATTTTTCCAGGCACGGAAGAAAACGTAGGCCTCGGCTTTCAATGTTTTGCCCCTCAGTCTTCACGGTTTGACTGATGTGAAACAAAGCCCAATGATCGTGGGAAATAATTGGGCTAAAATTTTAAATCAGTCTTTGTGTCAAGATTTTAGACAGGGTGGCTTTCACCTTTCTGCTCCCTCTATTACCATAGATCTACAACAAACTTGGTTGTGATCTGAATAAAGTGACCCTGTAGTATGACGGAGGGTCCAGAAGACTGCAGCTTAAGATACACCGCTGAATGATCCCAGACATATCAAACATGTGGCCCCAAGCACATTAAGCTGTAGTGGGAATCCTTCAACTATTTTGATGAAATCACATCAAGGCATGAATAACATTCTCTTTGGAAGTGGAGTCAGTGTATGGCCTGCAGGGATCCTAATGGACAATTTAATGACTCCCAATAGCTACTTGGGTTCCATGACACAGCCCAGAGTCCAAGGGCTGGTGACTCTAGATGGGACAGGAACTGGTCAGGTCTTCCTCTCTCCATGTCTGCCACCCCATCCATTCCACCGTGCTGTTAGCTTTCAAACCTTCCATCTCAATACACACTAGGCATTCAAGGTGGCCGAAAAGACACTCGCCTGGCTTTGTATGCAAGGTGAGGCCTGGGATGTATTCACCTCATTTGGGGCAAGTCCTGGTGGTCTCTTTGGGGCTTTGTGCATTCAAAAGATGAGGATGGGGAATAGAGGGGGATCTTGAAGGTCCCTCCCAGTGTTAACCTTCTCTAATTCTATTCCCATCAAGAGCACAGTGAAGCCAATTGAAATTTTAATTTTAATCTAGATTCACCAGTGTTGATTCATGGGAGTAACTTTCACTGATTCAAAGAGAGCTAATTTTATAACAATGCATTTTGCCAGTTTGGGAGAAGGGGGAGGGAATCCTATCCATGCAAATTGGCAAGTGGTCTTTAACTGAGCAAATTGCCCTCAGGCACTGCCTGATTCTGGCCGTGCCCATGGGCACGTGGCCACTATGTGTCAAAGGTGGGATTTGTCAAAGCCTGGGACTCCAAGGCTAGCCTCCTCTGCAATTCACCTTGCTGCCATTCCAATTCCCTTATCACAGACATGTTTTGAGTCAGTCAGTACACATAAGAATTCAGAAGCCTATGGCAGTGAAGAACAAATTTCCTGGCAAAAAACCCCCAAATCATCAGACCAGAGGGTTTCTTTTATCTTCAGTTGGAGAAAAGACATTGCTATTATTAAAATTAGTTGATGGAATTGGTCTTTAGACATGACTTCATAAAGCTCAAAATAACATTCCAGGAAGCCATGCAACATTCTCAATTTAAGCAGTTACTTATATGTGTCTTTTCTGGTGTGTTCTAATCTAATTCAATTCAGTTTCCTGGAAAAGACAACTTTGGGTTCAAGTAAAAGTCCTGATTTAAATAGTCTTCACAGTTATGATTCAGCCGAGTCAGTTTTGTGATTGAAAATATCTTCTCTCCGATACCATAGTGTCCAGGGAGGCCATATAAATGTTGGGTCAGCTGACAGGAAGTCTTGGGTTCAGACGACCTTTGACATTCACTAGCTAATGTGCCAAGTCTCTTCAGCTCCTTGGCCTTTGGTTTCCTCCTCTGTAAAATGGGGAATGTTCCCAGTAGGATCTACCTGAAGCCTTCAGTGAGAAAATGGATGTGCACTGTACCCTTTAAAGCATCAGTAGAAATCTCCTTTAAGATAGATGGCACAATGGAGAGAATACCCAGCCTGGAATCAGGAAAACCCAAGTTCAAATCCAAACTCAGGCGCTTTGTGATCTTTGGCTTATCACTTCATCTCAGTTTCCTCCTTTGTAAAATGGCATCTCTTTTGCAGGGTTGTAAGGACCGAATGAGATGATAATTACAAAGCTTAGCCTAGTGCCTGGCACAGAGTAAGCACTGTATAAATGTTAGCTATTATTTTTAGTAAAACATTTATTTTTTTAAACCAACAAACTGTGTTAATAATATAGAGCTTCCCTATTACATTAAATTCATTGAATTTCAACTGAGCCCTCACAGCAGCAAGGCAATCCTTTTATTCCTCCCCAAATGCTATTCTACAACTTCTCTTCTCAAGGTTCCCCTGTCTCTCCCATCAGCTGAAGCCCTTACCTTCTATATTAGTGAGGAAATAAGAGATTTCCCCCTTCCCAACTTCTCTTCATCTTATAACCTTTGACAGCCCCCCCCCACACACACACACACTCACCTTCTTTATTGACTTCTATTCCCTGAAGAAGTGGCCCCACCTTACCCAGTCCAATCTTTCTGCATGGGGCTCCATTCCAGCCTTTCCTGCCCAGGTTTTCAATTTCTACCAATCTGGGTTCATTTCCTACCAGCTTCAAATATGCCCAGATATCACCCATCCTCACCAAAGCTTCTCATCCAAACTCAGAGAAAAATCTGTTGCTTTCCTCTCTCACTTTACTCGTCAACCCTTTGACATCAGGCTTCTGGCTTCTTCACTTCTCAAGAGAAGCAGTTCTCTCAAAAGCTCCCAGTAATCTCTGAAGATCAGTGCTCAGACTTCTCCCTCCCTTTGTTGCATCAGGCACTGAACGGGGGGGGGGGCACTGTTATTACTGCCACATACCTAAGCAGTCGACACCACCTGCCCTTTCTACTCTTCTATTTCCACAACCCCTCAGCACCTCTCTCCTGGACTACTGCAACAGCCTCCCAGATGGTCTCCTTGCCTCAAGTCTTTTCTCAAGTCTCCTTCCCACAGCTACCAAATTTATTTTTCTGAAGTGAAGGGCTTTGCCCTGCTCCTAAGTGAATGAGCCCCAGTGGCTGCCTGGTTGCTCCTAGGATAAAACACTGAGTCCTCCATTTGATTTTGAAAGCCCTTCACACCCTGGCCCCAACCTATCTTTCTGACCTCACTCTAACTCCTTGTAGTTATCCTAGTTGTATCTGTCCTACATATACCCTAGTATACATGGACTTGTAGTCCCCTCTCTTCAAGTATCAACTTTTCCAGAGTAGGGATTGCTTCATTCTTAGCATGCTCCCCAGTGCCCAGTAGGCACTTAGTCAAAATTTGGGACAGTGGGTTATCCTAGGCTCTTCTTCACCTATTTATATGTGAATCACATCCCATCAATCAATTAGTATTTAGTTACATTTCCTTATATAATCCATGTTTCCATCCAAGTCAGAAAAAAACTTTCATTATCTAGGAGCCTAGAAAGTTCCACATTTCAGCATAACTGGATTGAAAGCCATGAGTCCTGGCCTCCAATTTCAGCTGCTCCATTTACTACCTGTGGGACCTTGGCTAGGTCCAGGAGTCTATGGTTTCTTTCTATTTCTGGACCAGACCACCCAACCACAAAAGAGCTTATTAAGACACCTTGGGTCCCATTCTACAGGACTCAGTGACCTCTTGGGTCCCTTCCAGCTCTATTGTCTGATCCTCCATCTCTCCAAATAATAGCCACCTACTGGAGACCTTCTGGTGGGACAGACATGCCAGATTCTAAAGAGAAAAATGAGTTTGGACAATTTTTTAAAATAAGGGACTGCCTTCTCCCCCCCCAAAAAAAACCAACCAAACAAAAAAAAAACAAAAAAGAATGGGTGCCTCAGAGCTCCCTTGGCTAGTGCTTACAGCCTGGGTGAGGCAAGAGGCATATTTACTTACCCACAGCCACAAAAGGCAAGGAGGTAGCTTTGGCTTGTGAGGGTGCTCTCCACTGAGCAAATGCTAATTCCTGTGACTGTGTCAATCTCAATACTCTCCTCTGCATGCCAAATGAGGGAAATCCACTAATTGTCTCAAAGTATAAGAAAAATGATTTAGCCTTTGCTTTCTCCAGTCTTTAATGAATTAGCCAAGATAAGAAGGTTTAGTTCTCCTTGAATTCAATGACTAAATTTCCATTTTGAGAAGGAATAATGATTCCAACCTCCAGGGAGAAAGTCTTCCCCAGAGCAGCCTTGCACAGGCAAAGGGAAGTCAATAAGCAAGATGTCACTTGCTTGCAGCCAATTTGGACAAGCCCCCTGACAATGGACATGCCATTGCTGGTAGCTAGGGGACATCACTGTCACAGGGTATGGCTCATCTGGAGGCCAGATGGCCTCTCCAGCCTGCCATTGGGACATCTGGGGTGGGGCTGAAGGGGGAGGGAGGGACAACAGACAGACAGAAGGAAAGGGAGGGAGGGAGGGACTTCTCATTGGAGAAGCCAGAAGCCAGTGACTAAATGCATGGTGTGCACATCATCTGAGGTCCGGTTCCAAGCAAGTCCTGTCATCCATTACCTGCCATTTACATAACACGTTAAGGGTGACAAAGTGCTTTGCAGAGGTTCTCTCCTTTAGTCTCACAATAGGGCGAGATGAGTGGTTCTGGATATTATTAGCCCCATTTTCCAGAGGAGAAAATTGAGGCTGAGAGAGTTTAAGTGCCACACAGCTCAGATGTCTTATAGGCAAGATCTGCATTGATTACCTGACCATCTATAGTTATTTTGTTCTTCCTTCCTTTGGCGGGAAGGGGGATGGGAACAGGGAGTTCAGACCCATCACTTCTTCCATGAAACGACTCCCTTCAGAGAGGCAGGCTCTTGCAGAGCAGCTCTGTGTACCAAGGTTAAGGGACTGGCTCACGAGTCTTTAGAAAGTCCCTGTCCAAGGGAACACCTGAACTCCAGTTTTCCTGACTCCAAGGCTCTTCTAAGCTACTAGACCAAGAATGGAAGGAAAAGCCAGCTGAGCCTCCAGATTGCCCCTTTTGCAGCTGAGGCTCAGTGTGGACAGCTCCCTTGGCCTTCCTTGCCCTTGGCCTCAGTTTCTCTTCCTCCGTGCCTCTTCTGCCTGCTGCCTCAATGGTGGCCCTCAAGCTGCCAGCTCACCTCTGCTTTGCAGCTCCACAGCAAGCTGTCTTTCCAGGGTCTCTCTCAGTTCTCTCTCTCTGAAGAGCTCCATTCTCAGTTCTTTCTTCTCCTGTTGCATCTGCTTCTCCTGGATTCGAGCATTGTCTAGAGCCACTTTCAGGAGGCCCTAAGGAAAAACAAACAAACAAAAGCCAATTCTTCAAGTTCAGTCTCTTTGTCTTGACCACTTGATGCCCCAGAAGTGATTGAATAGCCATAATAAATAGCCATCTGAAGAGAAGCATTATTTGGATTGGAAGACGCACCTTCATTTACATTTGGCTATTAACTTCTGAAGCCCATTCTTTGTTTTAGCAATTTCTCCCATGCCTCCAAAGCTACACCGGGGACATACAAAAGGCCCCTTTCCCTCCTCCTCAATGATCAGAACTAGCAATGGAAAGACCCCATCTGCTTGCCTGGCAGTGAATGACCCGGCTGGGGCTGGGAGGAATCAAGTGCTTTTTTTTTTTTTTTTTTTTAAAGTCATAATAACAATGAAAACCAGAAGCATATTTTAGTATATTGAAAGGGGCATCATTAAACTGGACTAAAGTGTTTAGAAGTCCAATATATTAAAGAAGTGATCCTCAAAAAAGATTTTCCATCTCCCAGATTTCCCATCTTGGCAGCGTACACAACCAAACCAAACTCCAGTCAAATCTAATGAATAGTTGTTGCCTCCATCACAGAATCCCACCTTCCACTAACAATCAGCAATCCACATGAGTCTCCATTGCCACATCAGGCAATTTAGCTCTGGTTGTTTGGGGGAAATGTATTTAGGAGCAGATTCTGTTTGGGTGTTTCTTGGAAAGTATGCCGAAGCAGGATGCACTAAGATTAAGATGGAAAAAAATGGACTCAAGGTGGCAGAATAAAAAAAAAAAAAGGCTGCTTTCCATCTCATCATCATAAAGGCTGGAGCAATTCAGGTCCTCAACCATGGTGGTGATGGAAATGAAGCAATTATCGTTTTATACAGGTTATGACCAAAAGCAATTTATTTGCAAAATCTAGGAGTGGGAGGAATTCACACAAAATATTCTCCTATAAAAATTGTGTGCCTCTTGCTTAAAGATGACAAAAATAACTAAAAATAATAAGTTTGTACAATTCATTTTGGATAACTTTCAAAATATTGAATTTGATTATTTAATTTATCTAAAATGTCACAAAAGAGTGACAACTAATATTTGCTAATCATTATGCTACACTGATTTTTGTCAAGCAAAATGCTTACCTGAATGTTGGTCAGAAGCGTTTCCACAGAAGAAAGGCTATCAGCAAAAATGAATGGGGAGGAGAAGCCAGCAGGCATGGCTTGTCCAGCCAGTTGGGCCTTCTCTAGGCCTGGTTTCATCATCGGCATGGCAACCTGCACCTCTTCTGTAAAATCAAATAATATCACACTCAGAGACAAGGGAAAGCAAACACCAAAGCAGGCATTTGCTAGCAGCTGCCAAAAAGACACTAGTGTTCAAATAGTCTAAACGCTGCAGAATTTGGCTAATCTATCGCCTTTCCCTTAGTTTTCCCCAAATGAATTGAATTGATGAGAAACTAAGATGACTGGAGTGTCTCTGAAGAGGGACAAGAGAATGTGGAAGGAGGGAATTTATGCAGCTTGAGCGCTTCGATTGCCCCCAAATAGAAAGAATGTCAACTGCTTTCAATTCAAAGAAATATATCAGGAATTAAAAATATTGAAGCTCCAACGAGGGAGTAAAATGTCTAACCCCCCTTCACCTTAATTTCTCTTTTCTCCCCATGGCTATCCAAAGGCATTCTCACTAAATGACCTCTGAGGGGGTCTTAGTTCAAGGGAAAAGTCAGAGGAAAAAGCATTTGGGTCAGTAATAAGAGGGTGGGGAGGGATAGTTGTGCAAAACCGAAACAAGCTGTTCGTTCCCAAGGCCCTTCCTGACAATCTCTTCCTCAGGCAGCATGTGGCCAGTGGACACTCATTCAAGCCAAGTTAGCTATGCAGTACATATGCAATGCGGTAAAAGACAACGTGCCAAGCAGCCACGTTGGCATCTTTCTTCAAAGCTATATAGAAACCTTTTCAAGAAAGCTACTGGCTAAACAACCTAACAGAGATGGCACAGAAACACCCATTGGATTCAGCTGTTGGAGGATCATTCCTTCAGTCATTCCACAAACATTCTGATTAAACAACTACTGAGTGTCAGGCATTGTGCTGCCTCAAAAAGAAACAGCTCCTGCCCATGAAAAGTTTATACTCTGTTGCAAGAAGTAACCTGTCTACACATATGGGAGATGAGTACTAGTTGGCAGCCTATGATCGGGATTGGGCTTGGACAGGAAGGGGTGGTTCTAGTGAGCTGCCAAGGAAGCTAGGAATCTAAGGGCTGAGGGGGAGGAAAACAATTCCATTGCGAACATGGGGACAGCCTGTGCAAAGGCACAGGGCATGGAATGTTGAAGAACCAAAAATCACCCAATTTCAGCATAAGGTGGTGTGAAGAGCTTTAGCTGTCCAACAGGAAGCTTTGGATTTTATCTTAGAGGTAATAGGGAACCACTGGAGATTCCCAATTAGGGGGATAATACAGTGAGGTCATCTAGTCCAACCAACCACACAGTCCTCAGAAACAGGAAGCACCTGGTCCCCAGTTCACAAAGGCAGTAAGTAGCAGAATCTGAATTGAAATCCAAGTCCCAAGACTCCCAACTCCCAACTGCACAGCCTGTTGTCTCCCTTTAATTAAGCAGTATGGCTGTAGTACTCCTGTGAGTGACCATCATATCAAGGCTGAAACAATACCAGCTAAAATGAACAAATGGAAAGGAAAATGGGCTTTGTGAATGGGGTTTGGATTTTAAAATCTAACAACAATTAGATACCCGGCCTGGGACGGGGAAGAACAAGCAAGTGCCAGTAAGATGATTTGCCTGGTGCTTTACAAATCTAATAAAAGGGGCTTTAAACTGAAAACAAAGGGAGAGAGAAAACTGCTAACATATCACCAAGCTAGATCCCATAGTGAGTAGCTACAACTGCTGAAGAATAGCAGCAGACACACCTAGAAGAGTGTGCTATGGGGGGAGGGGGGAGAGGAGGATTCCAGTTGTAATCCGGTCTTTAAAGCTTATAACTAGATCTTAGGTGACTGGAATTCTATTAGAAAACTAAAGATAAATTTTTTAAAAATATTTTCAGTTACAATGGAAAGATGTAATAGGCCTATTGCTTGGGAATGGATGGGGGGGGGGGCAGGCCTAATGCCAATAACTAGTGACAAACCAATGCTACTTGGGCCCAATTTTGCTTTTGTGAAAAAAGAGGGGAAATGTGAACGAGACAATATGGTTTCAATGTCAACTCAGAAGGAGGTCTTTAGAAGAGGGCCTTATGGTTCTATGCTTCATATTGTGCTCTTTAAATATGCTCACCAACGGCATGGGTAAAGCCATTTTGGACAACAGAGTTGTCCAATTTGGAGAGGAAACAAATCTGGGAGGGTAACTAACATGGTGGACAGCAGAATTGCCACAGAAAACAAAACAATCTCAGCAGACTGCAATGTGATCAGATCCTAAAAAGATCACATAGAATAGGTTCCAAAAGCCTCTGCTTGGGTTCAAAAAAATCAGCTTTGCAAGTAAATGATGGGGGGAGATATGGCCAGGTTGGACTACGTAGCCCCCTCTGATTCTGTGCCTCTATGAACCCAGGCTGAATCGGTGGTGGTTTGATAGGGTCTCAGATAGAACAGGTTTCATACTGCTGCTTGGGCTTGAACCTAAAGTAAATGAATTTCCATGAGATTTGGAAAGGAGACTTTTTCATCACATTATTCCTGGCATCGTTAGGTACTCCAACAGTGATCTGTTGTTTGGTTGAACCTCATTTTTCAGATTCAAGCGGCCTATGTATGTAGTGAAGCGAGTCTTGAACTCCATTGATTTCCCAGTCATCATGTTACTCCGTGGGAGTCCTTGGATGGGAAACACTGGTGAATCATTGCAGGAAGCATTTTCTCCCAATAAATGGCCCTTAATATCTCAATGTTCCCAGAACCTATAGGATAGAAACTACTAATTGGCAATTTCATATGGGATTGGGGAATATGTACTCTCCAATCCTCAGCTATGCGGAAAACTCAAGCATCCATGTGACAGCGCCTGAGAATTCAATGTAATGCGGCAGACCTAAGTTAGAGGATAAGAAGCGCCTTCACTGCTATTGTTTTTAGTAAAGCTTGATATTAACATATTGCCCGTAAATTCCCGATGCACTCCCAGTGCCCAGAATTGCATTTGTCATGTCTACCGTTAGAATGCTGCACATTTAGTGAGCCCTTTTCTTTCCCTTTCTTCCTTTTGTTGGGGATACTAAGGGTGGGGGGGGGAGGTTGGTGCAGAGGGAATCGGCATGTCAGTTAGAACTTTTGGGGCAAAATTAAAATGCACAGTCATAACATCTATAATGTTATCTTACTGTAAACACACACACACACACACACACAGCCATTATTATGTGTTTCGGAAATATTTCCTGACAACAACCCTCGCCCCATTTTGTGTTTTCTTTGTGTAGTGTGAAGTCTCCACTTAGATGGTATTTGGTCTTCACCACATGAGTGCATTAAGTGAATGGAATGGCTTTGTAATGAGTTGCCAATATCGATAATACCTGGAGCTGTTCCCATCCTTGTACCGATTAATAGAATATTTTAAAGGACAGGTCTGATTTTGTCAGAGATCTCCAAACTTAGAACACTGACTTCCGGCTGGTTCAGAGACAATAGGATATCCCCCAGTGACATATTTTCTATTGAGATGGATTATTGAGATTGGTACACTTTAGACAGCCATGGGATGTCAATGACAAGGGGCTGAATGAGACTCGCCCACCACAAACAAACAAACTAGGGCAGTGGCAGCAATGCCCAAAACGGTATGCATATAATAAAACTCTAACTACATGAAAATATCTAGAAATCTCTTCTATTTGGAGATGAAAGTAATGCTATGAAATTGGCCAAAAGGAAAATTGGTATTGACTGTGAAGACAGGTTGCACAGTGTCTGGTTTGTAATGTTGCTGTACAGTAGATTGAAGTTTCAAAATAGTATTACTCTTCTTTAAAGAGATAGACACAGCTAAATTAGGTGCTGCTCGCTGCAGTAAGGATCAAATGCAAAAAGAATCATATTTCATCAGAGCTAGTCAACACCAGGAAAATAAATAGAAATATAAGAGGTCTGCAGGCAATGATTCATTTTGATAATCTGGCCCATGAGAGACACATAGAGACAGCACACAGATCTAAGCTTCTACCAAAAGACAAATAGGACACAGAGGGTGGGAACTGGGATGACAGTATAGCAGAGGTCACATCGATTTTCAGCAGCAGTTTTCACACAGATGAGATAACCCTGGACTCTATTTGGCCCATTGTTCATACCCTACCTGTCCCACAAGCAATAAATTTCCTGGTCCCAGAAAAAGGGCAGTAAAGAAGAAGGATTCTACTTATGACTTCTTATGATTAAGTTTTTTGTGCTACCTAAACATGGTCGGTGGACCAAGGTCACATTGCATGCTAAGGTCTGTAATAGCTGAAAACTAGCAGAAGCGTATTATGTTTTAGCGGCTCCGACTGGAAGCTGTCAAACCATTCATCACTTTTTTTTTCTGATTGAAATCACATACTGCAAAGATGAATGATAAATGCATTAGAAATCTATTTCAATCTGGTAATAGGTCTTCACATCTGAACGGCACCTGAATCTTGTTCGCGTTCCGAGGAAGCTTACCATTAGGTCGAAATTTATTAGTTAGCCTCAGATCCACCCTAATTGGCAAAGCAATTAAAAAACCGGGCAAGTGCCTGATGCCCAAAAGACCAATGGTTAAAGAGGACTATCTCCTTGGAGTCAGAGGGGTTTGATTGGGCATTCTGATGTAAAAGGCCGGGGCTCAGGAGCTCCCCACTCAAACCGTTAGTGCACGTAGAGCACAACAGAATAAACAAGAAATAGAGATAGGACTGCCACTGTCTCTAGCCAAGGACATCGAGGAGTGTTCCATTTATTGAAGCAAAGTGAGGACTGCTTTTATTGAGCCTGTTTGTTAAACCTGCCATACTTGGTAATAGCACTTGGAAATCCATTTGGAGGCCAGTCTCTCTATTTCAATTTCTTCCTTGGGGCCCAGATGAATAGATGTAAAGGTGGACAGGAGTTATATTTGTAGAGGAAAAATAAATAAAGGGTAAATGCCCAGAATGGAAAAGTTTCCTCTGAAAATTCCTCTCAAGGCTGCTGGAAACTTGGCAAGGTGTGGCTCCTTTTCTCCCTCCTCTCTCCTGCAGCCCAGCAAGAGGAATAAAGTCCCCCACACGTGGGCAGTGCAGCCTCTTACCAAAGCTGGAGTAGGATTCCACAGCAAGCAAAAGACATCCTTCTATCATAGTTGGCCTAAGGGTTGCCTTTGGACATGTCATTAGCATTGCATCCTCCAGGAGGCCTTCCAGGAACAAACTCCAGGGAGCTCGCCTATGATGTTATCCCATGACATTCTGGCCTTCTTCCCACAAGGTGCTGGGGCTGAGCGTGTGGATCAAACTGTTCTCTGAAGCCACTTTGTCCCCTTACAGGTGTATTAATGCCTGAGCCCATGGTGGACCCACCCATCCCCTACTGCTTCCCGGGTAGCTGGGGGCGACATAGGGACACTGCTCCGGAGTTTTGAGGTTTACAATCCAGTTGAGATAATGCTGATGCATAACAAATGGAGGCTCTGTAAAATGCAATATAATTGAGTGGTGCAGATTCTCAAGTGTTATGGGGAGAAGAATAAGGGAGGCTGTAGTGGTTTTCTGTTGGATTCGCCCAACTGTACGCCAATCCATCACCTATTTGCTTGAAGTCTAGTGCTAGGTGCTGCGTGAGATACCAAGAGGTGGAGATTCCAGTCTGGTAGAAATGTTCCCAAATGTCCGATCTAGGCCACAGGGCATTGCGTGGGAGCTACAGAAAACGGCAGCCATGCTGTTTTTGGTAATACAGCAATTCCAGGGGCCCCACGTGGTTTCTTCCCAATGCTATGTTTTTAATTTAAAAAAAAAAAAACCAACAAAAAGATGGGTATGTCCTTATTAGGAGTGCATAGGGTAACAGTGCTGTGTGACCCATGGGGTATAGAGAGAGAGGAATAAATCCGATATGACTCCAGGAGCCCCATAAGCACACAAACCACACATCCAACTGTTTTTTGGTTGTAATGAAGGGAAGAAAAATAACTTTAAAAAATAGCCAAATAAAATGCTTGAAATATGGAATCAAGGCCCAATTAAATAGAACTTTGAATTAACTGGTTTCCCCTTATACTTGCCTTTTAAGAGGCACTCCAATCAGAAGAAAATAAGTTCCTGGCAGGGATTTAGATCAACAAAGCAATCTCTAAGGTGTTTTGTGGTCTTGGTGCCCATTTGGCCTAATTGCCTCCATATTCTTTATCTGTGGTCCTTATACAGCCAGAGTCCTACAAAGCCCTCAATTCTCAGATTCAAATTGTGTTGAATGTACATAGCCACAAAAGCAGGAAACTCTGCTTCCACTTTGGGGGGGTGGGGGGTGGGAGGAGAAATCATCATGCGTTTCATCAGTTGAGGTCTTTTTTTTTTAATTAGCAACGGAACAGAAGGAAATTCAGAAGGAAACAAAAACAATTGAACCAAAATTGATATGGTCATGTTAAATATCAGTTGAGGTCTAATTCTGTTGGGTGATATGCAGCCATCTACGTTTTACCACAGAATGACTATGATTCAGGAAAAAAGCTGCCTTTGTTTCATTCGCACCCCTTCCCTGCCCAGCACCCTCAGCCCATGGTGACTTAGAGGAGGGATGGGCAACCTTGTTTCTGCCAAGGGCCCTTTGGATATCTAGAACATCATTCACAGGCCGAACAAAATGATTAACATAGAACTCAAGCAGTGGCAGCTTGCCATACCTTGCTTTGAGCTTGTTGTTGCCTCTACTACTAGCTTTAAAAAGTTAATGATTTTGAGGGCCTAGCTGTTCCCCACCCCTGGCTTAGAGGGACCTGATCTTCTATTCAGGCTGATCAAAAGGAAAGCAAAGGTCCAGGATAGCTGCTCAAAGTGCCAATATTGTCCCATTTTTAAGGAGAGATGGAGAGAAGCCGCAGAAAGAGGCTTAAACTTGCCTGTGGGGACTGAAGAGAACATCTGGAATTGAAATTCCAATGGAGGCCACTAAGAGAACTACAGAGAATTTAGGGTTCGCTTCTCTTGGTGACTGGCTGGCCCCGAGTCAAGCTGAGGGGAAGACTGGCCAGCAGATATCATTAGCATATATCTGGATTTGATGACAGACAGACCAAGGAAATGAGGCTTCAAACCACACGTATCTCTATTCTGGGATAGATGACAGCAGGAAATATTCTCCTGCATTGATAATTGGCCTCTTACAGCTGATAGCATTTGAATGCCCTGAAAAAAATAGCCTCCTGGTCACAGGGAAAGAGCCGTCTTTAATCTTACTAGGGAGCCAGTGATCAGTTCATTGGCAGCACCTGGAAAGGTGAGTTCTGCCAGGAGGTGGACACACCTCTGCTAGTAGCAGGACAAGGGCCCTCTCCTCTGAACCTGGCACAAATGAGACGCGGAAATTTGCTACTACAACCTTGTGCTTCAGGTACTGATGCTCAAGTCACAGATGGTTTCCTCTTATCACATATGAATTGAAAGCTGGTGAATATTGGAGGGGGGGGATAATTGATTGATCCCACATCCTCAAACTGACCCAGGTTGCTTAAAGATTGTTTGATGTGACAGTAACATTTGGAGGCATCTTTTTAATTAATTTTTTAAAAACTCATTTTTAAAACAATCCTTAATTGTTACCTAAAGGTATCCAGGAAACTGCCGACACTTTAAGAAAACAGAATACGATGAAAGGCTGCTCCATTGCATGGCACCAACCCCATTCCCTTGTGGTTTTCATCTCCACACTCTGAAAATCAATTTATTTTCACGCTGAAGAATGGAACCTCTTAAATTCCTTTCATACCAGGCAACAAAGCAAACACGAGAGCAACATGTGAACGTGTGCAGGTGCAAGAACATGAGAGGCTGAAGCCCGTCCTTGGAGCTGTTCCTGGGAGCTATTTAGTGGGAGAACATAACGGGAGGCTTCTTCTGATGCAGAAAATTCAGCAAGAAATCCCGAGCTCTGGCTGCACGTCTGCGTTGTGAGCGCCCAAGCAGGGCCCGGGCACATGCTTTCTGTAGTGACTCCTCTAACTTAGTTCGTTTGGAATAATCATTGGGGACACTGAGGAGTTAGATGACCTGCCAAGGGGCAGTACAAGAGCCTGGGTCTTCCTGACGATTTCTCGTGACAGTGAGATAGATGAGAGAGCAAAGTGGGGGTCTTGGAGGGAGGGGGACTGGTGAGTCCTCACACCAGAGCTCAGCCGGTCACGCCGAATTCTTTGATAGCGGAAAGCACCCCAGCTTGGGAGAGGGAGGCATTCTGTTCAGATTGACCTGTGTGGCCAACATTAATACTGAATGGGGGGGCAGCTAGTTGGTGCTGCAATGGATGGTCTGCTTATTTCTCATCTATGAAACAAGGGTGGCTTGGTTGGGCTCAGAACTCTGCTCCTCTAGCTCCACGGCAGGGAGCTTCTGTCAATAAGTCGGCACCTGGCATTCATACATGGTCTCATCTCCCCAGTGTGGAGGTGTTGGGTTGCCCCTCCTCTCCTTGAAACCGGCTAAAGCTATAGTGGGGAAGTAGGCATCTAGGAGCAACACTCAATCCCACAACCCTTGCTGCATGCACAAAGGCTATTTTTAGATGCCAGCTATTGCCGGCAGAGCTCATGCCATCTGGCAAGCAAGCTTCACGTGCACCGAAAACTTCCGAAGCTACAACCCAGGGAGCCAACAAAGCTAGCACACGTTCAGACACCATTTTAATTCCACACTCAAAACTGACTCTTTCTCCTCATCTTTCCTAGCTCATTTCATTTTAAACTCTTCTCACTTGATATTTATCTCCAACTTTAGGATTTTTGTCAAAGAGAATGGTTGCACACCCAAGTGTGCACTGCCCTGTCACACAAAGGATAATCATTTCCCTATGGGTCAGGATGTGTCCAAAGCAAGATCTGAACACAGATCTCTTTGACCCAGCAGCTACAGGGACATGCTACTTCCCTACAGAAGAGTCAGTTTGGAATAACTTTTGGCATCACTGTTATACCAGGCAGAATGCTCCAACAGCTTGAGAATATCTGGTTATATTTAATTTTACCCACAGTAACCCCAAATAGGGGGCGGTTAAGGTGGCACTACAGTGGACAGAGCTTTGGCCCTAGACTTAGGAAGACTCATGTCCCCGAGTTCAAATCTAACCTCAGACACAGATTTTCATTTACATGTATGCATGTGTGCGCAGCTGTGTATACGCACACTTATGTGTGGAAGCAAATACGTGTTTTTTTCAACCCAACTTAATGATAATCATATTCAATGAGGAAACTCACCTTACCCATGGAAAATAGCATCTGCTCTGAAGCATGTGGTCCTAGAGTGTTGCCTGGGATATTGGGAGGTCAAAAGATTGGCCCAAAGTCCCCCAGGGAGTAGGTAACCTGACTTCAAGGCCAGTTCTCTCTCTATCTTCTATGCTATGTTGCCTCTCATAGAGATGATATGAATCAGGAGCCAACAATAGCAAACAGAATCCATCTTTGCACAGTTCTGCATTTCCCACGGACCTACTTTGCTAACATTCCCTCTCTTTTTTGAGCATCTATCCCTATCCATACTCTGAGGTTTTTTTTCATAAATCTTCTGATAATTAGCCGGAGGTAACCTTTTCTTAATGTCCCTCCGTGATTCAGTTCTTCTTCAATGTCTCTCTTTATGGGGCTGCCTAAAAAATCAGAGGCCTTTGTACAAAAATTCAGATCCCCCTGCTTGCCTTGAAGACCATCTTTCCAGAAGGCTACCCCAAGCTCCTCAGATGCAACTTGGCCTTCCCTCCTATTTATGAAAAGCTACGGTGAGAGGATTTTTGCCAGACTGTGTGGCATATTTAGAATTAGAAGACAGGGACTGTCCTGTACTATCCATGTGATCTTGGGCAACTCCCTCTCCTCTCTTCATCTGGGAAGCGAAGGAGAGTCTGCGTGAACTGACGCAGAAGATCTCATCCAGTTCTGTAGCTATGGCCCTACTCTTGCTGCCACTGCAACTGGGCAAGAACGGCATAGTGGGTTACATTACATGGGATCACTTGATCTACCTGCTATTTAAGGCAAACTTCCAGCCTGGAATCCTCAGAGTAGGCAAAACCTCTCAATCCCTCCAAAGATGGGGGCAAGGAGGGCTTCCGTTTTCCACGACTTGGTAATTCTTCTTTGTTTATTTTACCACTGAATGAAGCTGGTGATAAAGGACAAGTTGACTATGATCTCTTCCTTTGCTTAGACTGTGTAAATATATCCCATGTCATCCATTAAGGCCAAACAGCAAAGAAACCACAGAGATGGTAATATCTGCAGATGGAAAATTGCCTTAATAAAATAGAGGGGTATAATAGTCAGGAACAAATGGCTCAAGCTGCCCTCAATGCAGCATTCCTGCAAAACAGTAGAACCTGCTCTAACGACCAGGTATCTTTTTGCAGTGAAGCATGTGTGCCCAGACAGATACTAGGTTTGTAGAGGATGCATCCAGGGAGTCAGAAAACTAGTGGGAAACCTATTTCTCCACGATATTTAAGTCACTGCCACCCCCCCCCTCCCAAAATGGTGCTGCAAACATCACATGAACCTTATAAAAGCTTCCTACAGAGTCAGATTACTGCTGTTTTGAAGAGATGGAGTGTCCTCCTCTTCCAAAGCTCAAGTCCATCTTTTAATTGGCTTTTTTTTTTTTCAAATTATAGATCATTCCCAGAGAACCAGATCACTGCCCCATCAGGTTTACTGAACGTTTTAGGAAGAATTTCATGATCCCAAATCAAGAGGCAAAGCCTTTCCCACATAGAGATGGACATGCCATTATCAATGCTAGCACGGGTTGGGAAAATCTTGACAGTTTCTTGAATGGGTGTCTAGAGTCCAGCACAGAAAATGAGGGCTTTAAAAAAAAGATTCAACATAGAATATATGCCCAAAATTGAAATGAGTGTTATCTGACTAAATCTTCACCATCAAGTCAATAAACCATCACCCACTTATTCAGGTCAAGCCCCAGGCTAAGTGCTAGAGATACAAAGAAAGGCCAAAGTAGTCCCTGTCCTCAAGGATTTCACATGGTCAAAAGGATTCCTTGTGTGGCACAGTGGTCCTTCCAATTATCATTCACCCGACTGGCTCCCTACTGTTCTTGGATTCATGTACTCTGGCCCCTGAACTTCCTCCCATGAATACCACATTTCTTCTTAAGATACAGAGCTCCTCTGAGATGGTTCCTCCCTTTTATATGTTTAGTTCCTTTGAAATAAGGTGTGCCTGCCTTTCCAGGGTCATCATATTCTGCTCACAGATTCTAGTGCAACACTTTTCAATGCTGCCTATGAGGTCAAATTATAATTCTGGACAAAGGATCTCGGGTTCACCTGGGAATTCTTACCCCTATTTGGTGTTTCCATGTATCGCTATATGGTCATGGATTTGGCTGCTACTTCATTTCTTAGATTTCAGCTTCTGTCTTACTACTGCTTTCTTCCGAAATCGTAGGCATTCTCCACTGGAAGTAGATTAAGTATGTGGATAGGGATGAGTATACACACACTTTTTTCTCTCTTTCTCCTCAGTGCCCTTTGTCCATTTAAAGCCCTCATGATCAAAACATCAAGATTCTAGGAAAACAGTCTTAGCCCTCCACTCCTCCAAAGGCCGCACTTCATCCCTGAGCGATCTGCCCACCTCTGGTCTCCTTGCCCTCCTACCTTATCCTGCATACTTCTGTGGAATTGCAGCAGCTCACATTTGGAAGGGGCCTCTGGGATCATTTAATGCAACACATATCTGAACAAGAGGTCTCTCTGAATCATATCTAACAAGTGATCAAATGAACCTTTGCTCAAGGGCCTCCAAGAAATGGGGGTTCCCTCCCCAGGGAGTCAGGAGTGCACTTGCTGACTGCTCCAGTTGGCTAATATTTCTACTTTGATGGAGCCCGAAGGTACCTCTCTTCTGGTTTTGCCCTCTGGAGCCAAGTGGAACTAGTCTAATTCTTCCTTCTTCTTTTTTTTTTTTTTTTTTTTGCTTTTTGCTGAGGCAATTGGGGTTAAGTGACTTGCCCAGAGTCACACAGCTGTTACGTGTCTGAGAACAGATTTGAACTCAGGTCCTCCTGACTTCAGGGCTGGTGCTCTATCCACTGCGCCACCTAGCTGCCCCCTAATTCTTCCTTCTGATGAATTCTAGGAAACTGCTAACCATGCCCTGCCACCCCATATTTGCTTTTCTTCAGGCTAACTCACTACGAGATTTAGCCCTGAAATCCATCTTCTCTCAGCAGTTTTAATTCCATTGCTCCCTTCCACAAAAGCCTTGAA
>JAJPUD010020003.1:0-14524 GCA_023553655.1 Myrmecobius fasciatus
GGATTCTGTTTTTTAATCCAGTCTGCTATCTGCTTCCGCTTTATGGGTGAGTTCATTCCATTCACATTCACAGTTAGAATAACTAATTCTTTATTTCCTGCCATCTTATTTACCCAAGTTATGCTTTCCCCTTTCCTTTCCCCTTTCTCCCTTCCCCCCTCCTCATTACATTGCTTTTGATGACTCCCTCCCCTAAACAATACTCCACCTTTTAGATCCCCTCCTTCTGTTTTTACTCCTTTCCCCTGATTCTTCTATTTTCCCTTCTATTAGTTTATCCCTTTCTTTTCCTCCTTTCCCTCCCACTTCCCTCTAGCAACAGACAAGTTTCTATGTGAAATCAAGTGTCTGATATACACTTTTAGAGCCCAACCTGATGAGAGTAAGATTTACACAAGCTCATCTCCCTCCCCTCTTTCTCTCAATTATATTAGTTTTTTTGCCTCTTCAAGAGATTTTACCTTGTTTTTACCTCCTTTTTTTAGATTTTATTTTACCAATTTTTCCCTCTTTTCCCCAGTATGACAACCTTTCCCCCTCTAGTTCTTTTTCATATTATCAAAGTAATATCTAGTTAATTATACCCCCAAACTTTAAATATCCCCATAGTAGAAATAAAGTTCTCAAGAGTCCTTTCCTTTTTACCTTTTTTATGAATCTCTTGAGTTCTGTATTTGGATGTCGAATTTTTTGTTCAGATCTGGTCTTTTCATTAGAAATAGGTGAAATTCACCTATATCACTGAATGACCATCTTCTTCCCTGGAGGATAATGCTCATTCTAGCTGGATAGGTTATTCTTGGCTGTAATCCAAGTTCCTTTGCCCTTCGGAATATCTGGTTCCAGGCCCTTCGATCCTTCAATGTGGAGGCTGACAGATAGCATGTGATTCTAATTATTGATCCTCGGTATTTGAATTGTTTCTTTCTAGCTGCTAGCAGAATCTTTTCCTTGGTGCTATAGTCCTGAAATTTAGCCACTATATTCCTTGGGGTTTTAATTTTGGGGTCTCTTTCAGGAGGTGATCGGTGAATTCTTTCAGTGGTGATTTTTGCCTTCTGATTCTACAATCTCAGGGCAGTTTTCTTTCAGGATTTCCTGGAAAATAGTGTTTAGATTCTTTTTTTCATCATGACTTTGTAATTGTAAAAAATAATTTTGAAGCAAATTTCACTGAAAAGATGTAATTTCTTAAACAGAGGGAACTGAGTCCAATTTATAAAAAATAAGGGTCATGCTTCAAATGATAAATGATCAAAGATACCATCTGTGTCCAAAGGGCTATAAATTCATATAATTGCATGAATATCAAAAGAGATTTTAAAAAAAGGAAAATGAAAATAACCTATATATATATAGGTCATGTATATACATATATGTATATACATATATACATATATATAGATATAGATATAGATATCCAATGCAGCTCTCTTCTCAGGAAAAAAATAGAAATTGAGGGATTCCCATCAATTGGGGAATGACTCAATAAACTCTGGTTTATGATGGAATATTATTATTCTCTGGGAAATGATGAGCAAGATGCTCTCAGGAAGAAAAATGAAAACTTGGAAAGTCTCCATGAACTCAAGCAAAGTAAAATGTATTGTATAAAAAGTAATAGCGTATAGTACAATCATCCACAACTATTCTGAAGGACATATGAAAAATCTTATCTATACCCAGAGAAGAAAATAACTGTGCTTGAATACAGACTAAAGCATTCTTTCTTTCCCTCTCCCTCTATCTTTCCTTCTCCCTCTCCCTCTTCTTCTCCCTCTATCTTTCCTTCTCCCTCTCCATCCCCCTACCCCTTCTCTCTCTGAAATGATGAGCATGATACTGTAAATTCCTCCTTGAACTTAAGCAAAATGAAATGTACTATATAAAAAGGAATGATAATGTAGTATAGTCTCTGTCTCTGTCTCTCTGTCTCTATCTCTGGCTTTCTTTAAAAAAATTTGTTAAGGGTTTTTACTTTTTACTATAAGGTTAGGAGATTGTTCTTTTTTTCACAACTTGACTTATATGGAAATGTTTTGCATAATTTCACATAAGAAATCATTTGGATGGGGATAAGGGAGAAAACCTAGAAATCAAAAATTTTAGAAACAATTATAAAAAAATGTTGTTTTGAATGTAACTGAGAAAAATATTAACTAAAACAAAACCAAGAAAAAGAAGAAAAAAGTTGGATTTGTCCCTTCATCTGACTCGCAATCATAGGTCACTTTAGTTTTAAGCATCTTGGAGGATCCTAGAATAATGTCCAAGAGAAGCTAAGCTCCTCTGTCTCCTTTATTTTTTTTTAAATCACATATCCAAAGTTGGCTTAATTCCTTTGAATAGACCATTGTCTGGGATTTCATTTGCTTCCTACTTTCTTTAAAGGACACAGAGATGTAGGCTACCCAAACCTCAATGCTTTTATCTGCCTCAACAATCACCCACATAAAATTGGGTCAGAGTGACCATGAATGGCCAAAGATGGTGCAGAAGCTCCATCTAGCCTGAACACTCACTAGTGTTCAGGGTTTCAGCAGTCTTGTTATCTATTTCTGGGAGGTATAGATAAGTTTGTTCATCTTTCTTTTTTAATTTCCTTCATTTGATGCTATTAAAAAAAAATTGCTGTGATGTTCCTAGAAGATTGTATTTGAAATTTCTATTTCCATAAACTCCAATGCTCTTTTCACTGTATTAAAGAATTAAGAAACTGAATGAATGATTTTTTTACATAGTCATGCAAAACTTTTCCATATGCATTTTTCATATTGCAAAAGGAAAAAAAAGTAAGAGACACAAAGAAATGAAAAAAATATGCTTCAATATGCAAGTAGAGATAGGTCATCACTTTGGATCATTGTCTTGATTAGAGTAAGTTTTTCACAGTTGAACATCATTAAGAAAATTGCGTTATTATATAGTTTTCTTAATTCTGCTCATTTCAGTTTCCATTAATTAATGTCTTCCCAGATTTTTCCGAAAGAATCCTGCTCATCATTCTTATAGTACAAAAATATTCCATCACTATCATATGGCACAACTTGTTCAGTCATTTCTGAATTTGTGGGCATCCTCTCAATTTCTAACTCTTTCACTACAATAAAAGAATTGCTACAAATATCTTGGTAAAAACAAGTCCTTTTTTCCCATTTTCTTTGATTTCTTTGAGATAACAGACATAGTAGAGGTATTACTGGGTAAAGGGTGTGAACACTTTTATAGCCTTTGGGACTTAGTTCCAGATGGTTCTCCAGAATGGTTGGGCAAGGGAACAATTCCAAGAAGGCATTAGTGTCCCTATTTCTTTTTTTTTATTAAAGCTTTTTATTTACATAACATATGAGTAATTTTTCTACATTGACCTTTGCAAAATTTTCTGTTCCAAATTTTTCCCTTCTTCCCCCCACCTCCTAACCTAGATGGCAAGTAGTCTAACACATGTTAAATATGTTAAAATATATGATAAATCCAATATATGTATGCATATCTATACAGTTATCTTGAAGCACAAGAAAAATCAGATCCAGAAAGAAAAAAAAACAACCTAAGAAGGAAAATAAAATGCAAGCAAAAATTTACAGAAAGCATTAAAATGCTATGTTGGGTCCACACTCAGTTCCCACAGGCCTCTCTCTGAGTGAGTGTGTATGGCTTTCTTTATCACTGAACAATAGGAACTGGTTTGAATCACCTTATTGTTGAAGAGAGCCATGTCCATCAGAATTGATCATCTTATAGTCTCTTTGTTGCCGCATATAATGAACTCCTGGTTCTGCTCATTTCACTTAGCATCAGTTCATGTAAATCTCTCCAGGCCTCTCTGAAATCATCCTATAGAACAATAATATTCCATAACATTCATATACCATAGTTTATTCAGCCATTCTCCAATTGATGGGCATCCATTCAGTTTCCAGTTTCTAGCCACTACCAAATGGGTCCACAGACATTTTTGTATATGTGGGTCCCTTTCCATTCTTTAAGATCCCTTTGGGATATAAGCCCAATAGAAATACTGCTGGATCAAAGTTTGATAACTTTTTGAGCATAGTTCCAAATTTCTCTCCAGAATGGTTGCATCTGTTCACAGTTCCACCAACAATGTATCAGTGTCACAGTTTTCTCACATCCCCTCCAACATTTGTCATTATCTTTTCCTGTCATCTTAGCCAATCTGACAGGTGTGTAGTGGTACTTCAGAGTTGTCGTAATTTGCCTTTCCTAGTGTCCCTATTTCTCCATGCTCCCTCCAGCTTTTATTATTTTCTGTTTTTGTCATGTTAGTCATTCTTAAAGACTGGTGATACCTCAGAATTGGTAATGATCCTTCAGAGGTAATAACTTAGAATTGTTTTGATTTGTATTTCTCTAATAAACAATAATTTAATACAGAAAATTTAAATTTTTAATGATAATTGCTGACAGATAAAATTGGAATCCTAATATCAGTACCTGGATCCTAAAGTCTGCTTTACATAATTTTAATTGTTTTATTTTGCTTTATAAACCTTCAGAGAAATACAAAGCTAGAAAATATCTTGGTGAACTCCTTACTCAAATTCATTAGTTTGCAAAAAAAAAAAAAAAAAGAAATCATGGCTCAGAAAGGTCATGGGATTTGCTCAGGGTCACACAGTTAGATAGTGGTAGTATTTGTTTTGCAAGCAGGTTTCCTAAATCCTAACTGCCATATTTTTTTTTGTGTGTTATACTATTTTCTTTTTTTTTTAATTGAAGCTTTTTGTTGAGAAGAGCCACTTCCATCAGAATTGATCATAGTTCTCCTATGAGAAAATAGCTGGGTTTTGTTTTTGTGGTATTAAATGATCATATTGTTCTATTGTCTTGAATTTTTTTTGTATTTTCTTTTCATTAAAAGTATTCAGTACTGTTTTAACAGGTCTTGAGAGTATTGATGCCTATTGCTGAACAAAACCAAAAACCAAAATAAAACAAAATAACAGAAGCAACAACAACCAAAAAAATATCCTGTGACTACTCCTCACTGAGAGATTCTCCTCCTTTCCCATTACTTAAATACCTGATCCTATGTATTTAAAACAAACAAAAGAAAATCAATAATGAAATGATCTGATAATGTGATCTTCTTTAGGAAGTTGTCATTAAACAGATCAATTTTCCTTCCATTGGGAAATCTCAATGAAATTCCGTGGCTCATTTACTACTTAACCTCTGGCTGTAATGTGCTGTTGCTGTAGTGAGCTGAAGGTATCCAAAAGGATATATAGCACATTATTGCAAAATGTCTTTGTGCTAGACAAGATCATTCAAGGTTACCTGAGCTACACATAATTTAATCCTGTTGTTACTGGCTCTATTCATGCTGGAGTGAACTCACAACTCTACACTCTTTAAGTTTGATTACTCTTTTAATTTTCATGGTTATTATTACTTATGAATCCATCTAGTATGAACTTTACAAAATCAATACCCAGAGTTGGGTTAGCAGCAGTAAAACTAAGTGAATGACACAGTACTCGTGATTAATGCTTTGACCCATGCAGCAAACACCATTTTTCTTGAAGTCATAGTGTTGAAAGCTGAAGTAGGTGATAAAGAAATGCATGAGAATGCAAAATTATTCAGGCATGTGACAGGTTCTATGGCAACAATGCCACAGAATTATATTAATGTCTACTATGTGCAAATGTCGCATTTCTTTTATGAGCATTACTGTCGCTTCATATCCTCATGCTTCACTGTTTTGATTTCTTCAGAATCCATTTGAATAGGGTGGTTTTAAAAGATTTTGAGGTACAAGTTGGACATAATGAAAAACAATCTATATTTTATATCTATACTTTTTCATCACTCACTCACTCCTTACCTGTTTATAATCTGGCTCCTATCTCCATTCTATAGAATCAGTCTTTTCAAGGTCACCAATTACTTTTTTGAAGCAAATTCTAGAGACCTTCTCTCAGTTCTTATTTATAACTTCTCAATAGTTTGCAAGTGTTGAACATCCATTCTGTTTCAATAAATTTTCCTCTGTTAGCTTCCATTATGATATTCCTTTTAGCCTTTCTCTCAATTTCTCTAGTTATTTCTCTCTCCATTTGATAATTTTTAACTCATTAATATTGTTTTTATCCAAGATTCTGATCTTGACTTTCTCTTCTTTCCTTAGAAAATATATTTACTTTCATTATTTTAATATGATTTCTATGTAAATGACTCCCAAATTCAGACATCTAGCCTTTCTCCCAAATTTTAGATTACCATATCAAACTGACTGTAGGACACCTTCAATATAAATGCCCTAATGCCACTTCAGAATCAAATATTTAAAATTAATTTATTATCTTTCTTCAAAAATTTGATTGTTTTTAATTTCCTGCACTCAATTCAAAGTCTTCACACAGAACCTTCCATATCCCAGCAAGATGTACACTGGCTATTCCACATGCTTAGAATGTCCTCCTTTTTCACCTGCCTCTTAAAAACTTTTTTGGCGAAAGTCTTTTCAAATAAAAACTCGTCTCCATGAAAACTTCCCCCTTGTTGCAAAAACTTGCCCCTTCCAAAAAATCTTTATTTTGAATATGTTTGTTTCTCATAAATATATATTTTTCCCAATAGAATGTAGGCTCGAACCGAGGGATTGCTTGATTTTTATCTTGATCTCCCCAGAATCTAACACAAATTATGGTATGCCATAGTTGTTCAATAAATGTTTATTGATGGATATATCCATTGTTTGTCCAGTCATCCAAATTCAAAGGCTTTTTATTTTAATGATATCCCCCTTTCTTTTTCCTGGCTTATCCACTCCACTCTGCCTCCCACCAAAAAAAAATATTATTCATTTATCCAGAACTGTGAATTCTTCTTTCACTGGGTCTTTTGAATCTATTTCTCCCTTCTATTTCTAAAAAGTTAGAAATTGTCTGGACTATGCAATAAACCTCTTTGACTATTTTTGTTTTGCTATGTTTTTTCTCTCTAACACATCTATTCAGCTGTCACATTAATTCACCACATGCATAGTTCTGATCCTTTTATTCTTTTCAGAAACGTTTTATTGAATAAAAACCAAAGGCCTTTGCTTGGCATTCAAGGCCCTCTACAATTAGAAACACTGTAAATTGTAGTCTTGCTTCATATTATTACTCTTCTTGTATATTACACTCAAATGTCTTTGGTGATTTTTTTTTCAGTGAGGCGAATGGGGTTAAGTGCCTTGCCCAATTTCTTCATCTGAAAACTGCCTGTTTTTATTCTTGTAAATTTGACTCAGTTCTCTATAAATTTTAGAAATGAGGCCTTTATCAGAAACATTGCCTATTAAAATACTTTCCTAGCTTTCTGATTTTCTTTTAATCTTTATTGTATTGGATTTGCTTGTGCAAAACCTTTTTAATTTAATGTAAATAAAATTATTCATTTTGCATGTAATAAAGTTCTCTATCTCTTGCTTGGTCATAAATTTTCCTATTCTCTATAGATCTGAGATAAACAATTTCTTTTTCTTCTTGTTTGCTTCTGGTATTAGCCTTTATGTCTAAATCATGTGTTCATTTAGACCTTATTTTGGTATAGGATGTGAGATGTTGTTCAATGGCTAGTTTCTGCCATAGTATTTTCCACTTTTCCCCGTAGTTTGTTTTTTGTTTTTTGTTTTTGTTTTTTTTTTCCAAATAGTGAGTTCTTATCCTAGAAACTAGAGTCTTTGGAGTTACTGTAGTCATTGACTACTATATCTCATATACCTAACTCACTCCACTGATCCACTACTCTATTTCTTTACTAGTCTCAAATCATTTTGATGACTACCATTTTATAATATAGTTTTAAATCTGGGACAGCTAAGCAACCTCCCTTTGCATTTTTTTCCCACATTGTTCTTAATGTCTGAGATGTCTTCCCCCACTTTCAATGTTGAAAACTCACTTTTTAAAACTCATTTCCAATGTCATATCTTCTAAGAAATTTTCTCTGATCCTGTAGAATTGAATCTTTCTTTACTTTGAATTTGAGTAGCAATTGTCTTGCATTCTTTCCATCAATTTATTTGAATTATTTTGGGTTATAGACCTGAATATGGAAGCAACTTCCTCCTCACCTCATACCTTATAAACTACAAATTCCACAAAAGCAGAAACTATATCTCATTTACTTGGTACACTATTCTCACATAGTAAATATCTAATAAAAGTTTACTGCAATAATTAGATAATCATTGATTTGAAAAAGAAAATCTCTGATGGCCTAGTACAGTTTCTGGCCTGCTGAATTGAGTTATACTGAATTGTATTGCCACATACAAATTAATTTGGATTAAAAATTCAAATTCACTTATTCAAACCAAAAAGAAATCTGTCTGGAGCAGTTCAGTAATCCCACTGGTTTTCTTCCATGGCCAACATAGCTGTAAATAGCCAAATATTCCATTTTCTTTATATAGCATTATATAATTAGTCTTATTAAAGAGAGGACGGGATATTTAGGTCAATGTCCATGCTACAGGGTTAAACTATAGTTGATAACAATAAGTTGGCTGAAGGTTTTAATTTTCCCCCTAAAGTGCTATGCAATTTCATTATTGTACATTTGAAATATACCTCTGTGATTCTTTAGAAACTGGTGTTTAAAGAAGTGATGGAACCTGTGGAGAAAATAGAAAGTTGAGCCAGAAAACCTTGCCTCCTGATTTTAATAGGTGGTGTGTAACCAGGGCTATTCTTTACTCCAGTAAATACAATGAGATTAAAAGCATAGTTCCACATGATTGCTCCCCAGCATTCCAAACTGGCAAACATTTAGACTTAAAAATAAATCATGAAATGATATTATAGTAGAGATACTAAGTGTACTCAGAGGGAAAAATGGGAAATTTAGAAACCATTAGGATGTTTTGTTTAGATTATTAGTGACATTTTCTACCTAAAATGGGAATGAAGTGCAATTTATCTGTTGACACATTTCTATAACAGTTCTTGTTGCATAATGCCACTTGAATAAGGGGAGATAGGAGGAAAGAATAAAAGGAGGATACCTCTCAGGACAAAAATTTAGAATAGAATACATTGGTATATTTAAACTGGAAGAGGTAAGTATTTCCATGTTTAATATTATTATTATCTTTGATTTCTGTGAGGTGCTTGTGTATATAGTATATAGTAACATCATCCCTCTCTTCCTTCCTCTTTTCCTCCAACTGCTACTATGCTTACCTAAATCACATTTAGGAAACAGTATAGTACAATACAATACAAAAAGTTCATAGAGTCAGAATTCAAATTATCTCTTCAACTAATCATCTTCAAATTATTATCTGAATAACCCAGTAAGTCATCTCCCTGGGCCCCAAGTGCCTCATTTGTAAAATGAGGACATTGAACTAGCTGAACTGTAGGTTCTCTTTTAACTGTAAATCAATGATTCTAACAGATCAGTTTATGATAGCTGAGTTGTTCAATAAATGCTCGTTGAATTAAATTAAATCAGATTAAATTGAATTGAGTTAGCTGAGAAAACAATTCCCTGCTGATGTATTGGTAATCATTCAGGGTGTGAAAATTAGAAAGGGAAACAGATAAAAAGATTATCTTGTAAACCAGACATAAGAAATGACTTTTCTGAGAGCAGAGAAAAGTCTCTGGTGCCTTGTTGCATGATTTCTGGGAGGAAAAAGTTCTCTCAGAAGACTATTGCTTCCTCTCATAAGAGAAAAGCCTATTAGGAAAGGTAGATATGCAATAAAACATTGTATTAGAAGGAGACTGACTTGGAGTATGTGTGTGAATTTGGAGTAAGGTGAACAAGAAAGAGGTTTGGCAGGTAGATTAGAGGTATGGGAGGGCTAGTGTTGTCAATGGCCACCATTACTACCCTTCACTCCATTGAGACAGATGGGATATCTAAGGCAGGAAAGTAGGACCATTCCATCTGTGCTAAATTATACATTAGAGAAAATCAATAGTGATTATTTTTACTTGTCCCTCTTCCACTTCTCATGATAGAATCTATGTTAAATTGAAAGTTTATTTCTTCTTTAAGGAGTGTGTACCATTATATTTCATTAGTATAAATGCTAAATAAAGAAGATATTGATCATAAATACTTTAGTTTGAATGCATCAATATTTATTTACAGTTAAGTGAGAAAAACAGTGGCAGACAGAAGATAGTGAAAAGAATAGATTTTAGACTATCATAACTTGGGACTCAGAGCTAAATAAGAACTTATTGAGAATGAAATATTGCATATTTTCTATAAAATCCCAAATCAGAATGTAGGCTGTACACAGGCTTATTTTTCCTCTGTGTATGTAAAGAAATTCAATCATCTTGTCATTTTGTGGGGGTTGAGGGACTATCAAGTCACATCACTTTGTCCATTTCCCATGCCAACCATATGACAGGAAGTCTCTGTGTTGGGGTTAGATCTAAGGTTAGTGACAAATAAGTAGATCTTGCTTAATGATATTACTAATAAGCTTGTATCCAGAAAGAGATCAAAGAACAAGAAAAGGGACCTATATGTAGTTCTTTTTCATTATAGCGAAAAAAAAACCCACCTAAAAACTATGTAGTCTGCATTTATAATGGAATGACCAAACAATTTATCATATATGAAAATAATTGAATATTATTGTGGAATAAGAAATACTATAAGGGACTAACAAAGTTAGAGAAAAAACTTGGAAGATCTATATAAACTAATGCAGGGATAAGTAAACAGCATCAGTCATTTTCAGTTATGTCTGATTCTCTGTGACCCCATTTAGGGTTTTCTTGGCAAAGATTGTGGAATGGTTTGACATATTCTCTAGCTCATTTTACAGATAAGAAAATGTTGAGTAACAGGGTTAAATTACTTGGCCAGAGTCACACAACTAGTAAACATCTAAGGCAAGATTTCAACTTAGGCATATGAGTCTTCCTGATTCCAACCCAGGCATTCCATCCAATAAATTACATAACTGCCCTATTTAAAATATATCACATCAATGATAGTATTATTTTATAAATAAACAACTTTGGAAAATTTTAGAACTCTGAGAAATGAAATGACAAATTACAATTTAAAAAGACCAAAGGTGAAATGTGCTATTCTTCTCATGACAAAAAGTGATACTCAAAATATAAATTATAAGATACAGATTTTTAGATATAGCCAATGAGGAAATTTGCTTTGTTTGACTATGCATTTTGTTAATAAAATCGCAAGAAAAAATATTCTATAATAATGGAATAAAGAAAAAAAAGAAAGAAAAAGTCTTCAAGTACCAAAAACCTACAGTCAGATTTATATAAATCATGCTTTAATTATTATAAAGAAAAGAAATCATGAAATATGAAATTTCAAAGGAAAAAAAGACATAACTAACTATAACTTCTCTTGCAAAATTCTGCAAAGAAAAAAATTGACTTAAAGAGAACTTTCATGTAGTTCTAATGAACAGATACAAGCTTAATATATTGTTTAAAATTCAAATGTAGGAAATAAGAATCCTAAAAATAATATATTTGTGAATTTAAAAGGATTAAATAATGATTAAAAAGTTAAATTGTAAGAGAAAAAGAGAGAATTGTGCTTTTTTATTCTTAGTATATTTGAGTAAAACATAAAAACAAGCCAATAATATCATTAGTTTGTGTCTATTTTGTTGTTGTTGTTTTATAAGAGAAAAGAAAAAGATATGAAAAATAAATAGATGAGAGAACGAAGTGGGAAAAATGGATCAACTTTACCTTTTCATTATTGGCATCCTAAGTAGAAAATATAAATGCAAAGGAGACCTCATTGGGATTGGCATTTCACATATTTTACTTTTTTTTTTCCCCAAACTGCGCGTAGCAAGGTTGAACATGCATACATGGGAGAGTCCAGTGGATCACTGTTCCTGGAATCAGAAGACCTGAGTTCAAATGTGCCGTCAGATAGTTACTAGCTGTGTGACCCTTGGCAAAACACTTAATCCTGTTTACCTCATTTATCTTCTCTGTAAAATGACCTAAAGATGTCAAACCACAAATGGAGTCCCAAAGATTCAGAATTGAATGAAACAACTGAGTAATAAACAACATACTTATACATGTATACATATAGGACTATATAATCTCCCACACAAACACAAGAGTTTGCTTTAGAAACAGATTTAATTGAACAGAGAAATAAAGAAATAAAGAATGGATTGGGGATTTTAAGAGAGAGAGTAGATTTCCAGAGGAAATAAACTATACAATCTCATTTTTTGAGAATCATATCATGGAAATTAAAGAAGAAAAAAGTAAAAATTATTGCTCTCTAAACAGATTGGGTTAAGAAAGAGGATCAGATGAGTGGGTTCAGACCACTATAATCATAAACCACCAGAGATGATTTCATTAACTTTTGTTTTTATCCAACTTCTTATATGTAAAGAAACAAGAAGATAGGAAAGAGAGAATTTTAGTAGATGAACATATCCTGATACCTGAAACACACAGAGATAAGATAGTGAAAGAAAATTATAAGCCAATATACTTAATGAATAATGATGCAAAAATGTTTAATACAAAATCTCAGAGATTACAGCAGTAAATTAAAAGGATTACACATTGCAATAAAATATATTACATCAATATTTTTTATGTGCTTACTCTATTCTAAGTATTATGATAAGCACTGAGAAACAAATACAAAGATAAAGTGTCCTCAAGGATCCTTCAGTCTAATGGGAAAGAAAACACAGGGAAAGGAAGTGGTAAAAAAGGGAAGGGAATGACAATGCAATAATGTTTTAATGAGAAAGGTGATGATGGAGTTGAAACTTAAGAGTGCAGCTGATGAGAAATGAAGCATTGAGTGGGTTTCTGGGGCCTCTTTAGAGGGAGGGTTTGGAAGGAATTTTTTGCTCCACCCTATATCCCTACAATCAGAGGGACAGAGGCAACTTGGGGTATTAATGATTTTTTACATGTATTATGACTAGATCATAAGAGATAAGAATAGTGAACTATTAATATAATAGGCCCTATTAATATCAACAGATACAGATATGTTTTAAAAAATGTGTACCACCTATCTGTGTTAAAAACAAGACAAAACAAAACAATGTTAAAAAGCATGGGAATAAATGATAAATGTTATCTACAAAAATAGCAAGATCTAGCGTTTCGTATACAGAAAAAAATGATGCCTTTTCAATAAACTCAGGAGTAAAGCAGAAATATACATTGTTATCACTATTATATAAGCTATATAAGCACAGGCAAAACTCAAAGATGATTGGCATTATTTGCAATTGGTAATCAGTTGTTTTTCTGAAATTAATTGAATCAATTTCTTCAATAAAATATCTGGATTAAAAAACAAACAAACAATGGAACAGATGAGGTAAATAAGACCCTGAAGAAGCAATCAAAATATATCAGTATAATGACTGATGAATCCAACACCAAATACTGTGATAAAGTCTCATTATTTTAGAACAATAGGAAAAATGGAAAGTATTCCAACATAAATTAGGTTTTAACTGATATTTTGTACCATATAGTAGAATAAGCCCCCAATGAATATATGATGAAATATAAAGATTACATTACCTCCCAATAAAAGGAAAAAAGAAAAAAAGAGGAATTGATATTCATAACTATGAATAAGGGTACAGTTGAAAGATGAGAATTGTTAATCAAATATGCAACAGAACTTTTCATATGAGATAACTTGTCTACTTTTGATCCTATTATTTTGAAAAGATTTTATATAAACAAAACCAAGATGAAGAAAATGATGGAGTTGAAAAAAAGTATTGCTGGATTTTATATTCAATATTTAAAGTGTATTTTTATAAATAGAAGGTAAAGATTATTCTTAAATATATAAATTATCCCAGGAGATAACAGGAAGCTTTTAAAAAGAAAAATTAGGAACCATCAATAGTGTAAGAAAAAGAATCCATCACTTATTAAACAAATTTGTGACAGGAATACAAATTTTAAAATCTAACATAGTTTCTAGTCTTGAGGATTACATTTGATTGGGGGAGATCACACACACATATATAAATATTTGAAGAATTAGATGTTGAATAAATTTAAGAATTGCATGCAAAATGAAATGATCAGAACCAGAACACTTTACATAGTAATAGCAATATTGTAAAGGATAATCAACTGTGAAAACCTTAGCTACTCTGATTAAAACAATAACCCAAGACAATTTCAAAGAACTGTGCTGAAAGATGCCAGCCACTTCCAGAGAGAAAACTCATGTACTGTGAATGCAGAATAAAGCATACTTTTTTCCACTTTCCACTTTCTTTTTTTTAAAATTTTCTTTGGTTTTTTTGACAACATGATTAATATGGAGAAATGTTTTTCATGAGTTCACAGGTATAATCAATATCAAATGATTAGCCTTCAAAGAGTGGGGATGGAAAGAAGGAGGAAGATAATTATTTGGAACTCAACATATTTAGAAATGAATGTTATCTTTACATGTAATTGGAAATATTTAAGAAAATATATATATATATATACACACACACACACACACACACACACAC
>JAJPUD010020003.1:14624-25515 GCA_023553655.1 Myrmecobius fasciatus
ATATATATATATATATATATATATATGCCAGACAGTTAAGTACAAGGTAGTTAGGGAAAAGTGGGTATCAGCACTTGGGAAATAAGGAAAGTGGATAGAAGGTAGTACTTGAGCTGTATCTTGAAATAAATGAGCTATTCTTTGATCATGAGGTGAGAAAGTGCACTTTGGGCATAGGTGAAACAAAATCAAATAGATGTGAGAAACAGAGAAGATTTTAACTGCATTTTAGAGTGAGATTGTGTTTTGTTTTGTTTTTTTGTTTTTGGTTTGTTTTGTTTTTAAGGCTGTCTAGAGGACATCAATCCCTGGCAGACAATGATTAGAGAGCTAGAGAAAAGATAATTGAGAAGAGAATACACTAGTAAAAGATTAAAGAAATGGGATCAAGGGTATATGTGGAAGAATTGGCCTTAGCAAAAAGAGAGTTACCTCATTGTTAGAGGAGAAAAGAAGTTAAATATGGAGTTTGGAGTTAATATTAAGTGTTTTAAGATAAGAACAGGAAAAGAATAAGATCATACAGGAGGTAAAGGTTTCAGAAGAGAAGTTGTGGAGGAAAGGGAGGAGTGAATTACAGAAGCAATTAAAGAGAATTTAACATATTACCATGCTACCATGAAAGCTCAGTTGAAATCAAATAGCATAAATTGATAGAATGCTCTTTCCCCCATAGTTGTGTGATTTTCATCAGCTTAGTTCAGAAGCATATGGGCTTGAGGGGCAGCTAGATGCAGTGGATAGAGCATCGGCACAAAGTCAAGAGGACCTAAGTTCAAATCCAACCTCAGACATTTAAAACTTATTTGTGTGTGACTTTACCCTAATTGTCTCCTCCCACCCCCCGAAACAAAAAACTCAAAGAAAAAAGCAGCATATGGGTAGAGTGCTACAAATCCCTATCACATCACCACTACATCATCATCATCATCATCATCTTACTAATGAAATATGCTTAAAACAATTCTGAATTTCAATGTCATACCCATTAGATTTGATAAAGATGATTTTTTTTTAAAAAATGGAATGACATTTGTTTAAATGAATATGGGAAGACAGACATCATGTACTTGATGAAACCATGAATTCTCCCAAACATTCAAGATGCTAATTTGGAACTATATCCACAAATGTTAACAGACTGAATAACCTTTGATTTAATAATTACTACTATTGAGCATATACACCAAAAATTTCTAAAAGAGAAAGCAAGAAACCATATGTGCAAAAATATTCACAATGGAACTTGTAGCAAAGAACTTGAAACAAAGTGAGTGCTAAACAGAAAATGAATGAATAAATAAATATAATTTTAATGGCATACTGTTGCATCATAAAAATGATAAAAATGGGTTGGATTCAGAGAAATTTTGAACATTTGTATATATTAATTCAGGAAAGTGATTAATGTATGTAATAATTACAATAGCATAAGGGGAAACAAGCTGGAAAGCCCTAAAAACATTGATAGATGCACTGATTGATCGGGATCCAAAGATATTAAAGATGAAGCATGCTTCCCATGAAAGCATGGGTTAGAGATGCAAAAGGAGTCATATAGTTTCAGGTTAAACCACTACATAAATTTGTCTTGCTTCACTATACTTATTTGTTAAAAGGGAGAGTTTTTTTTTTCTTTTTTTAAGGGGAGTAGGTGGCTAGATTTACTGATGCAAAAGAAAAAGAAAAAGGATATCAAGGAAACATTTGGGAAAATGTGAGGAAGAAAAAAGGAAGTACAAAGGGGGAATACATAAGTAGACCATTCTTATCACTATCAAGCTGGGTATAATATTTATACTTAAAACTATAAATTTAGTGGTTCACAGTTTTTATGGAGTCATATTTTTAATGTTCTTTCTATATTAAAACATTTGTAACTCTTAATATTTAATTTCATAATAAAATTTTTAAAAGAAAATAGCAAGATACAAAATAAATTTTCTCTGTGGCAATCCTTACATACCAGTGTTTCTGACTTTGAAATAGTACTGCAAAAGAAGGAAAAGTGAGAAATTTTGAATTTCCTCAAAAATTATTTGAAATAAAAATATTTGTTCTAGAAAAGCAAACAATATATTGGAATAACTATTAAAATAAAATTGTAGAATCATTGCCTTAAAGTCCATTTCTCGTTTGCATCATTTTAAATAAATTCCTAAATTCTCCTCACATATATTCAACCTTCTGGATTTGTGCCCAGATAAGTTTTGTGTATATTTTTCTAGTATTTTTACCATCACATAATTGTATGTCTATTAAAAATAGGAACCTGCTGAAAAATTGGGTAAATTCATCTTTGATTGATATTCAAGATGTAAAAAATAATTTTCTGAAGCACAACAGTATGAAACAAGGCTCTGATAAAGGACTCCCTTATGAACAGTTAATCTGTATTAAAAACATTCTCTACATCTAATTGACTATGGCATCATCACCCAATTCCTTAAAGCAACTTTTTAAACAGAAAATATAATGATTGACAAGGGGATTTTCCAAATGAGAAAGCTTTAAGCTCTTTTTACCACTGATCACTGTTTGTATATTACATGCAGAAGTGTATTTAGTAGTGAAAAGCTCAAATTTCCCTTAATGTTATAGGTGGACTTTTCAATCGCCATGTGGAATTCTTCCCTTTGTAAAAGAAGAGTAACAATTCATTTCATGCAAACACATTCAAAATTACACATAAATATACAACTAAAGATATTTCTTTCCACTATTAATCTAATAGTGGTTGCTAATAATGAGTAAAGTTCATATTTATAAAAAATATAGAATATATATATTAGACTTGAATTACTTTTTTGTATATCCCCTGTGACTCTGTATTAATTTTAAGTAGATTGTTAACAAGAATTCAGCTTTTGAATAGACATCCATTAGAACAACAAAATATGTTAGATAAAAGTAGAGATCCTCCAGAGTTCCTGATTCCTTTATTATATAACTCAATGATTTTTTTTTCACACTTGGGTTAACAGAATATTTTTCCTAAAGCAAATACCTTTTTATTTCACGTGTCTTTAAAGCAAGATAATGAATTAACTATAAAATATAGATGAATCTGGAAGAACAATTATTATATATATTTTCAGCATGTCCCTCAGTACCCATTTTACAGATTAGAAAGTTGATTCTAAGAGAAGTTTGGTATCTTGCTAACAGTCACATGGATGGTAAACCTCAGGGAAGATTTTCCTGACTCCAAACCCAACATTCTCTCTACTGCATTGTGGGATGTATTTCCCTTCTTTATTCACACTGTTCATATTCATTCACACTGTATTCCTTAGTTATAATATCATTTGAGGATTCTGGTAAAAATGTAGGTAAACAATAATGTTTGGTGAACTTTATGCTGCTATAAAAATGCTAGCAATTATTATTAGTGAAGGATAAGAAATGAAATATTAAACATTTATTTTAATGCCAAACACTGTCTGGTGTTGAGAATGCAAAGACAAAAATGATTACTTACCTTCAAGGAATTCACATTCTCCCAGGAAACAAATATACATACCTCTAAGCAAATACAAGATAATATTTTTTAATCAAACAAACAAGTAATAAGCATACACTCTACAAAAAGTACGATGAAAGGTAGAGCCATAATTAAGGGCCCGATGTTCAACACAGATTAATTTGGGAATGGGAGTAGAAATGGGAAATGGGACAGTCACATTTTCTAGGCAAATCCCGGGAGGATTTTGGGGATGGCTGAGAAAATAAATAAGAAGACGCTGGTGGAATAGGAACCGAAAAGTATCATATGGAGTATAACCAGCAGATGAGAGATTTAGCGCTTCACAAGTCCACGCAAATTATGGTATTGGTACAAGTATATGGGATATAGAAATGGAAGAAAAATAGTCCAGCACCCAAGAAGGTCACTCTCTACTACTTCTAACCCTTCACAAGTTCTTAGACAGTTGGCTTTTAAGTACCATAGTTAAAGGAAAAAAGTAGATCTGTTTCTCTCTCATATACTTTCTTATTCTATTTATTTAAAGTTACATCTTAGAGAATTAATGTACCTCACACACAATTTTTCTCAGTTTCTTTCAGTGATAAACTTGGAGTATCCCTATATAAATACATATGTTTCAATTTTTCACTACCTGAATTCTTTTCCTAATTTCTTATCATTTTTGAGCATTTCTTTCTTCTCTTGCAGACATATGTGCCAGCCTGATATTGAGTTCAACATCAGTATTTTAAATGGACTAGAGCAATTTTTAAAATTAGCTTGTAAGTTTCAAATATTAAATGTTTAATCAATTAGCAATCCAAGTTGAGTGCTCTCCTATTTCCTAATGAAAGAAACTTCCTGACTTGTTATTCACTTTCTCTTTCAGTATTAAAAAATGAGAAATTCTAAAAATCAAACCATTCATTTAATCAAGCTTTTTTTTCCAAATGTGGAAACTTTCAGTAAAGAGAAAATGTGAAAGTACTGATGACTCTCCCCAAACACCAAAACAAAACAAAACAAAATTTGAAAATGTTTTTGTTATATGACTTCAGGGACCATTTTACTTTTTTTGAATAACATTTAGAAGTAAAAAAAAATACTGAATATATACGTATATATTTTTTTTCTGAATATAAGTCAATCTGTGTTCTCTTCATGGCATCAGTATTTTTAATTTTGAAATTGAGGTTCGTGAAGATCTCTGCTCCTCATCATTTTCATATTTACTTCAGATAATTATTTGTCATATGATATATCCTAAGTAAATATCATATGTCCTATTCTAAGGGTATAAAATAGACACAAAATCAAAATAAACCCACCAAAATGAGTACATGATTTGCAAAGTAGAAATTCACCTATATTTGATTATCTAGTTAGGCTTCCTAATTTCTGAATTGTTCAGAATAGTAAAATATCTGTTATTCGTATGCTTAAGAGTCCTGAAGAAATTGTTGGCAAGATGATTTTTGGAATGAAATTTTGCTCTGAATTTCACAGAAGAATAAATGTAGCAATGAAGAGATGTTTCTAAAGGTTTCTAAATGTATTGAAAAATGTTATCATTTTATATGATGGACCAGTGACAATCTTTGTAGTGTCATCATGTATCCCTAGAATATTGTATTTGACACATTGGATGATGGTTAAAGTATGAAAGATGTCTGCCTAAAGTGTTAACTGTCCTTCTTGATGAACCATCTCTTATTATCTAAAAGTCCATAATGAAAATTATTTCATAACAAGTAGATATTGAAGATTTTCAGTTGAACTCATCTTTGGACGGTTAATGAAATACAAATATCAAAAGTCTAATCTTGAATTTGATTATTGCAAGGATAAAAAAAATCATGGTATCAGAATCTATATAAATTATCTCATTTCTAAATTAGTTTTCTTTGTTGAATTGCCTGCTTTAGAAACATGTCAATCATTGAAATTTTTTTCCTTCTTTATCTTCATGCCCACAAAGAAAACAAAGCTTTGGGGTGTTTTTTGTTTGTTTCTTTATTTGTTAATGGTTTCCTAATCCTATGACAATTATACATCTTATGGAATTAAATAGAGTAGGGGGGTTGTTTTGGGGGGTTTTTTGTTTTTTTTAACTTAAGCAAAACAAACTACATTGAGAAAATACATTTAGAAACTTCTTGAACCCTGACAAGGTTACCATTATCCTTTCATTCTATCAGGCTTACAACAAAGGCATCACTTTCAATTCCCTCTTATCCTTTCCCACAAATTCAACTAACTGCCAAGCCTTTGGCTTTTAACTTTTCTATCTCTCTCATATATGCCTCCCTCCTTCACCATCTTTACTGTGATCAAAGCCATCATCAGCATATGTGTGTCAAATGTGTGAAAGGCTTATAGAAATCATTTGTCCAATCTTTTCATTTTACACTTGAGAAAAATGAATCCCAGGTCACATCAATAGTAAATAGGAAGCAGAATTTTAACCCAAGTCTCCAGAATCTGGAGTCAATGCTTTTTTTTCCCCCTGAGGCAATTGAGGTTAAGTGACTTGCCCAGGGGCACACAGCCAGGAAGTGTTAAGTGTCTGAGGCCAGACTTGAACTCAGGTTCTCCTGACTTCAGGGCTGGTACTCTATCCACTGTGCCACCTAGCTGCCCCTGGAGTCAATGCTTTTTTTTTTTTTTAAAAATCTGTAATCATACAATTCCCTAGTGAAACATTCTTTCTCTAATTATGTCGCTCCTCCTTCATTGTTGTGCTTTACTAAATTTCAACTCTATCTGTGAATCCTTTGGTCAAACATTTTTTTAATTGGTAAGCTCTTACAGCTTGAGTCAATTAAATCAGGATTCTTGTTCTATACACGGAGAAAAATTAATCATGGGTTAAGATGATTGCAGCTGCAGAGAGAGAAAGATGAAGACTTCTGGGACAGTATCTTTGAAATACAATGATGAAAAGCTGTTACTAGCTTCCCAGGAGTGTCCCAGTCCAATGACCTTTGAATTTAAAACTCATTTATCTGTTCCCATCTGCTTCTTCAGTCTTTCATATATAAATTAGAGTAAAATTCTGATCAGGACAGTTTGACAAAACATTTAAAAACATTATTTCCTCCAATTTGCCCTTAATAGTTAAAAATTGTATCTTATATTGCAACTGGTGATTATCTCAAATTCAAATATTTAAATTAAATTTATAACTATGTTTTGCCTTCATGAAGCTGTCCATCTTTACCTTCTAGGTAGAGTATTTCAAGGTAGGGGAAATATATATACAATGAGTCTTGAAAATCATAGGGCATTTTGAAACCATTAGAGATTAGAACTGCAATAAGATTTTTTAAAATGTGTTGTTATGATGATGGTGGTGGTAGTTGCTTATTGTTTGTTCTTTATTCTTGAAGAGAACCATGACATCAGGAAGATGCTGCTATGATTTCCAAATGTATCAGATTTAAATGAGGATGGGCTATGTAAAGTCCCCAGTTTCCGTTTCTCCTCAGGAGTCATCTGGATCTAGTGGTAAGATATAGATAGCTGAAGATGGCCTTTGGATGCACTGAGAGATCTTGGTCTTTTTAAACTAAAGGTCTTTAACAGGTCCCAGTTTTACTAAGGCAATGCCAATCAGTAATTAAGGCTAGGTAAGAAATGAGGTCTCTTTTGCCCAGTCAAATATAGACAGATACATAGAGAAGGAGAGAGATGAGTAGCTTTCTCTATATCTCTATATATCTACATGGAGAGATAGATAGATAGATAGATAGATAGATAGATAGATAGATAGATAGATAGATAGATAGATAGATAAGGAGAAAACACTCAGGGTTTCTGGCCAAAATAGAAGCAATAGCTATTTGCATTCACTCTGAGCTAATCAGGACCCAACAATGACCAGACAAAGACCAAGTAGCTTGAGACCTATTGATGACCAATCAGTAAGATCCAGAATGATTTGGGTTTAAGGCATGGTCCTACCTTGTAAAGCCTGATAGTTTAGAACTACACTGAGAATTTTAGAAAAAAATTTACCTCTATGTATCTATCTACCTTGATTCTTTCCTTCCTTCCTTCCTTCTGAGATTATTAACAATTTTTTTTCTGTGTAACTGTATGCCTTTTTTTTGTGCAATTGTTAACACATTATCTCCTTCCTTAAATTGTGAGTTCCCTAAAGACAAGGTTTCTTTTAGCTTTTCTTCTGCATTTCTAGTGCAAAGCACAATCTTGGCACATAGTATATAACTTAATAAATGTTAACATTTACAGAGGACTAAACTCCTTTTTAATCAAGTCATTCAAAAGTTGTGATGAAAGTAAACATTATGTTGATATATTTGCAACAATTATAATATGATATGAAAATATATGATGAAAATATCTGGTAACCAAATAATATTACTGAATGAATGAATAATCTATACAGAATTTACTAAGCTTTTACTATGGACAAAAAATATGATGAATGATGGAGACACAAAAAGAAAAATAAGACAATCCCTGTCCTTAAGGAACTCTTATTCTAAAGGAAGAGATAATACATATGGAAAACTTCGCCTGTAAGTTAGATGGAAAGGAGCTATGGTTCATATGACTCTGTGGGACAAAAAATTGAATGTTAATGGTTTAACTTTAACAGCATTTTCACTGAAAAATATCATTTTCTGATGTCAAATCATTTGATATCATATAGGATTTTGGTAGCAAGAATTTTCTTTTCAGGTCTTCCATAATGGGATATCCTGATAATGTTGTTGTGGTTTGTAATCTATATTTGTGAATAAAACCTAAATTAATATAGAATTTAGTAATAATAAACATGCGATTTTTTTATCCAAGTGTATGGACCCTCTGAAACCCATCCACAAATTCCTTTGAAAACTCAGGATTAGTAATCTCTTATTTCTAGTATATCTCTTGTATATACAGATATATATAATATCTATCTGCATTCACATATAAATATAGATTCATAGACATCTATCTGCACAAAGATATGTATCAAGAGATGTAGTATAGACTGCAGTAAATCAGCATTTTTATGTATGTAGATTTAGCTTTTATGTGTGTATGCATCTATTAGAGTTTCTGAAATACAACTTTTTATCCCAGGATGTCATGACTGCAACAATTTTCTACTTGTGAACATCTAATTCCTAAAGATCTTAAGAGTTAAAACATGCACTGATAGCTTTGAAAAGAATTGCATATTTATCATTAAAATATCTAAGCAAATCCCTTATGCAGGTTCTAATGGGCTTACTATTAACATTAAGATATCTCACTAAGCAAAGGCACCATCTTTCATTAACTTCATTCTAACAAACCCTGAGTGCTTACTGTGGTCAAGCCGCCAGTCGGCATCCAACACAATACAAAGATTTTCCCCTTGTTACCCAGGAACAAGAAATCACAGAATTAAATCAGAGGAACAAATGTTAAGGAAAGGGAGGGAATATAACCGTACCCAGCATGGATCCAGTCTGTTTGGTTCACAGCCACAGCAGGTCACAAAATTAAATACTCTATCTGAATTTTAAAGTAGTCAATGATTTGGTCATTAGTAAACATATTTGTATGTGGGTCAATAGAGTCAAATCTCTTTTGGTAAAGTAAGCTGAAATTTCACTGAAGCATCCAAGAGCATAAATATAGATTTGAAGTAGTGATATAATAAAATATGACATCTTACATGTATTTATCTCATTATATATTCACCTCATTAATAGCTACCACCTGTGCTACCTTTTTCAGTTTACAGAAGGGTCTGTCTCTTCTCCCCATGCATAGCCTAGCGCTCCTGATTCACTTATGATTACACACACACACACACACATACACATACACACTGAGTAAGGATTCTATGAAGATTAGCTGAGAAGCCAAATTTTCATTTTCTGTCATCTACATAGCAATGTATTTAGGGAATACCAAACAACTTATAAATATATTTTCCAATATGAGATATAAATTATGCAAGATTGTTCCTTATGTGGCATTTTGTGTGTCAATCAGCCAATCACCAATAAATACTTAACAAGTGCCTTCTATATGTCAGGCATTATGCTAATCTCCTTTACAATATAAAAAGAAGCAAAAGTTGGTTCCTGACCTCAAGAAATTTATAATCAAATGGGGGAGATGCTATGTAAACAAATATACACAGTAAGATATATACAGGATAAGTAGAAACTAATTAACAAAGGCAAGACTTGGAATTAAGCCTGGTTGAGGAAAATTTCTAGCAGAAGGTGCAATAGACAGTTTGTATAAGGCAGAATAAAGGAATTATTAGCTTTTTTTTGGTCACTGGTAATGTTATTTTCAGATGTTAAGGTTTTAAGAAGTAGCATTCAAAGGAGAGTAACCAAGTGGAAAAGTCTTGATGTAATGCCATATGAAGTATGATTACAAGAACTGAGAGTAGGACATGCTCATTCACTTGTAGTACTTGAAAATCTGTCATAGAGAGGAGGGAGGGATCACATGTGTTTGACTTGGTTCCAGAAGGGAGAATAGGAATGATGACGTAACATGGCAAAGAAAAAAGTTTAGGCTTGATGAAACAGGGGGGAAAATACACACACACACACACCACACAAAAACACACAAACACATAATACATATTTATCATATCATATCATATTATTTTATATTATATACATATGTATATATGTGTATGTTTATTCCTAATAGTTAAAACTATCCAAAAGAGTACCCAACTATTAAATGAGGTAGTGGAATCTTTCTCAATAAAGGCTTTCAAGGGAGAATGTGATGACCAATTATAAAATATATTCTCAAAGAGATCCTTTTTCAGACACAGGTTAAACTGGATGACTTCTGCTGGGGTCCCTTTCAAGTCTTCAATTCCGTGGCTCTATAATTATAAATACCAACCACTTCAGTATATTAACATTGCCTTTACATTTAAAAAATAAGTCAATTGTGTAAATATTATATGACAATATTCTGGGCAATCTATGATTTTGGATTTGATTATTTAAATATTTTAGTAATGACTAATAATTTCTGAATTAATAGAAAATCTATGAGCAACTAGTATAATAAAATGGGCTTAAATATCAGAACAAAAGATGGAAATATAGGAAACTATTTTAGCATAAAATTGAAATTTTTTTTTTTTTTATTAAAGCTTTTTATTTACAAAACATATGAGTGATTTTTCTACATTGACCTTTGCAAAAACTTTTTTTCCCAAGCTTTTCCCCTCCTTCCCCCTACCCTTCACCCCTAGATGACAGGTAATCTAATACATGCTAAATAGGATAAATCATATGACAAATACAATACATGCATACATATCTATACAGTTATCTTACTGCAAAAGAAACATCAGATCTAGAAAGAGAAGAAGAAAAAAAAATACCTAAGAAGGAAAACAAAATGCATGGAAATATTCATAGAAAGCGTTAA